>JAAAIY010000005.1:84549-271956 GCA_016098105.1 Actinomortierella wolfii
TCGAACACAACCCAAAGCTGACACGCTTATCTTTCTCCAAAGTACCCAACATCTCTTCACAGTCGTTGGAACAGCTATTTAGGGGTCGCAAATTGGTAGAGGAAGAAGAAAACAACCATGGTGAGATGTCATCACTATCATCAGCAGCCAATCACACACCTCAAAAGGACGCTGTCATGGTTCCACAGTTGGAGAGCCTTCGTCTCGGCTATCTGCACCAATCGCTAACGGCACCACTACGCGCGTTGGCAGAAGAGCACGGAGGGAGACTGAGGCGGTTGTCGATCCAATGGTGCCCGTCTGTAACAACGCAAGACCTCTGGCCAATCATCAAGAAATGCAGCCAGCTCGAGGAGCTAGCGCTTCAGTTGACCAAAGTCAGCACCAAGATCTTTGAAGACATCCCACAAGACGTTATCGTCCCGGAGCCTGGTGGTCCATCCGTGCTCGAACCCAAGATGCACACGTGGGCCTGCGCTTCAACCCTTCGACGACTTGACATTGGCGGCCCAATGTTTGTGGACTACTCGCGTTATCGTGAAAGATTCCTAAGACCGACAGTCTACCACCATCTATCCCCTAACCCATACTTGATTGGCACCACATCTAGCAGCAGTTCAGGCGGTAACAGTGGTGGCCAAGGAAGCCCTCAAGCTCATCAAAGCAGTAGTTCAAGCGGAGACGAGAATGCAGCAAGCACACCTCCGGGGTCGGCGCCATCATCTGCTTTACCATCGACTGCTTCACCCGCCACGACGACGACGGCGTCGCCACCGCGCACCCAAGCGGGTTCCACAGTGGTGACTGGGACGGGTGCACCGGTGGTTGGCGGGCACACATTCAACAGCAGCATTGTAAGGATTGCGGCCATATTCAACAACTTTGTGCCGCCGCCAAACAATCATCCGTACGTCGAGCGCCATTGGACTGATGAATCACTCAACCCGCTATATACGCTGCAGGCTCGCATCCAGGGTTTCCCCAAGTTGCGTGAGCTTGGTTTGCAAACAAAAGGGATCGAGCAGTGGATCCTCAAGGGGTTCAATCATGAAGGTAGCGGAGGATGTGATGCCACTACCACCACTACTACCACTACGACAACGAGTAGTGAGAGTGGCCGTCGCGATAGGATTGGTGCACAAACAACTGCTGCATCGACGACAACAAAGAACGGAAACCAAGTTATCTACCCGATCAAAATTCAGACACTGACACTCATGAACCAGCAGGGACGTATTTTAGACCGTTCCCGTGTTCTGGAACTGATTGCCGGTTACCCGTACCTGCGACGCTTAATCTGCGACCGCGCAACTATCTTTCACCATCGCCTAACACCAGCCGAGAAGGAAGACCTCGAGCAAACCTTTGCTCGTTGTAACATAGAAGTTGTACAGATTTAGAAAACATCCCAAAAGGAGAGGAGATATAAGCATACATGGATTGTTATAAAAAATGCATTTCTTTTTTTTTCTTAAAAAATTCATAAGACTTGTTGTCTAATCAAAAATGGCATCTATTCGGCCTTGGGGTCTTGTTTAGTCAGAGTTGGAGTAGGACTTTTGCCAGCCTCCGCTCCATTCCCAGCATTCATAGTGCCCTTGTCATTTTTGCCCTCTGGCTCCTTTGCATCATCGGGCTGATCATTATCACCGTCCTCGTCATTGTTCTCGTCGTCATCTTCACTGCTGCTGTCTCGCTGCTGTCCCCTGAATCTGTACTTCTTTAGGTTCTTGGGCAAGTGAGCGAATCTGGCACCAACAAACCTAGTGAGGATGATACCGGTGGCAGTACCAACGTTGAGCGAGTCCACAACATCGTCCATGGGGCTCAAAGGTGGGATCTGAATAAAGTAGTCGCAATATTTTTGAATCATCTTGCGGATTCCGCTGCCTTCATTGCCCATCACCAGGATCGTTGGCCGATCCACTCCACTCTCGGGCCATTGGTGGTAGGGTATTATCCGCTTGCTGCCATATGTCACATGTGCACCAACGACCTGCCATCCATTGGCTTTGGAAGCCTATGTATGTAAGAGACGGAAAAAAAGAGAAAGTCAATTTTAGCCATGGAAAGAATAGCCTTCCGACTCGAGACTCATTGCATTAATTGCACAGAAAAGCGATATGTTACCTGCAAGAACTTCATCATGCTTTGTACGGTATATGTATGCCTGGCCTCCAGAGCTCCCGAGCTGGCCTTGGCAACGACGGGCGACAGTGGAGCGCTGTTCTTTGAGCATACAACAACGCCGTCGGCGCCCAAGAAAAAGGACGATCGTAAGATGGCACCCATGTTTTGAGGATCCACGACCTCATCCAACGCCACCCATACTGGAGGTTCGTCCTTGCCATGCTGAAATTCATGTAGTGAAGTCTTGCGTGACCCCTTTGGGTTTACTTGGTACCGCTCGGCCTCAACGGCCCCAAGAGACTCGATACTGATGGGCTTTAGTGGGCCTGCTTCCAGGACGACACCCTTGTTGATAGGGAGATTGTGAAGATAAGACAAAGTTGGAGAAACAGTCAGAGTCAGCCACTGCGGGTCAGTTCCATGTGATGCATATAGTAATAAAAAGTGTTGTCGAAGAAGCTTACTGAATGAGGTCGGTTCTCTGACAGTGTATTCAGAGTATGTCTGTCAACTTTGATGGGAGAAATGCCCAGCATGGCTGCTGCTTCCACGCACTTCTTGATTTCCCTATAGATCCAAGAAGCGTCAAGTGGTTAGAGATACCGTGAGAAAACTAAAGAGTTATGTGAAAAAAGAATGTCATATGAAACACGAAACGAAACTGGCTTCCTTACGGATGACGGTCCCGGTTATAAGAGTTGATGATATAAAGCTTATGGATCTTGCGGTATCCCTTGAGCAGAGCCGGCAGGGCGACGTTAGGGTGATATAGATACTCTGCATCGCGCTCTTTACTTTGTGTGATCCGACTCGTTCGTTTGCTAGCATATTTCCGCACATATTCTGGGTCTTCGTCGTCCTCGTCTTCGCCATCACCGTCGTCTTCATGATCACTGTCATAGCCTCGTAGGCCACGCGGGAGCGTTGAACGGTCTTCATTGTTGTCGTCATCATCTACGGCCTCGACCCCACCACGTGGCCACATGCCATCCCTAGGTCTCCGCTTACGATCAAGCCACTCCTCATCATCTTCATCATCACTCGAGTCGTCCTTAGGTTTGGGCTTTCCTCGGGTAAGACTCGATCCGGCGTTACCAACCTGCCTTTGATACAGAACTGAAGCACCACCTACTGCTGCTGCCGCTGCTGCTGCCGTTGCAGCCCTTTTGGATGAAATCCGATCAGTCATCGTCGTGGTAGCTGTAGATGATTCTGTGGTGGCAGAGTATTTCTTTGGGAGTCGTACAGTGGTAAAGTCGAGGATCGGCATGTTTCGACCGCGCTGGGTCCCCGTGCTGCTCTGAGCACTTTTGGAAGAAGCGTCTTTACGTCCGCTCTTTCTATCACCACCCGACCGCGCACTTGCTGATGATGATGATGTTGATGATGATTTTGTTGATGCACCCTGCCGCTTCGAGCGAGTATTACGAACAATATCTTCACCGCGTCCAAGTGGTCGTGACTGTGTGATCGAGCGGCGAACATCTGTAGAGGCGACGGCGGCAAGACGCGCCTTTAAAACGCCAACGATGACAGTGGATGTGTATGGCTGCTGCACAGCCGAGCCAGGCGCGACAGCGCGTCTGGCGGGTCCCGAGGCTGTTACCCAAAACGACATTTGTTGATTCCTCTGTCCTGAATCTTCTGAAACGAATGAAAAAAAAAATAAGAGACAAGAGTGAGACACGAGGTAGCCATAGCAGAGGAGACACCTGTGTGACTTGCAATAACACCCTTGAAACTGATGCATTGGACGACAAATTTCAAACAATTTCATCTCAGTGACCACGACAACGACCAACCATGAGCAAGCGGCCATTGGAGGATGACCAACACGCGACGGCAGCACAGAACCATGAGCAGCCTGCCGTGCTGACCGGTGACACCAACAAGAGGGCGCGTACAGGTCAGGAAGGCGCTGAAGAAGAAACCCCTACCGCCGTCTCTGGGGCCGCTAATACTACTTCTACCCCTGGTTCAACAGCGGCCGTGTCTGCCACAGCCGCCTCAAATGGATCTTTATCACAACACCAACAGCAGCAACAGCCACGACATATGCCTGCATCCCAACAACAACAGCAGCAGCAGCAGCATCGATCTGCACGACGGACTGGCGATCATGCATTCTTCGGCACGACAGTGCCAGATGATGTCGTGCGCGTCGTCGGTGAATTCTTATTTGAGCATTGCAACAGGCCCAATGTCGAGGCAAGTTTACCCTCCCCCCCTCTTCTGCGAGGCAAAGTGTCGCTCCTTTGAGCAGAACAAATTGGAATATGAAATGTCAATGCCAAGTGCAGCCCAAGACAGTCAAAACAAAAAAAATGTCTACAATCTAATATCTAACGCGTGGGATTCCATCCCTGTCCCCCTCCTTTCTTCCCCTTCCCCCTATGGGTTAGATCGAGGCCAAGCTGGGTGTTCTCATAGACAACCGGACAGGACAGAGAATAAGTCTTCCAGTCAGGAATGAGGTGGTCGTTGTACCAGGACAGCCATCCTGGTATCGGTTTTCGTCCGACATGACACTGGTAAAAAAAAAAGATCAACATATAGTCATGGATGCTTTGCAACATGTTGTTTAAAAACATCGCTGATGAATTGAAAGCAATTGAACGAAGAACGAGAACATTCTTACCAATCCCATCTTTTTCTTTCTTTCCACCATGCTACCTTAGGAACAACATGCATGCTTTAATAAGCTCCTCAACCGGAGATTCGAAGAAATTCGGCAGAATGTAAGCCATAGAATATAAGATTCAAGCTGGATGCCAAAAGAAAGAGACAAAGAGAGACAAAGAGAGACAAAGAGAGACAAAGAGAGAGAGAGAGGAATTACAAGGGATGCATGGCATTACTCAAGACTATAATTCAGTCATGCCTTCTGCCTGCAGATAATCAAGGGCTGCATATTCATTCTTTTTTGCTCCTATTCTTCCTGGCATTCCTAACTAGCCAACAACACAGTACAAGCATACGCGGGAAACTGATAGGTTCTTCAAAGACGGAGCACAGGGCAAGGTGCGAGTGACAATCGATCAAAAAACCAACCAAGTGATCCCTAATGGCATTGTGAAGAAGGAACGTGTGGCCGACCTAGAAATTTATTCGCCACGAAACCCATTCGACTTTCGTATTTCGGTCAACATTGAAGCACCAGGTAAGAAAATTTTATTTCAAGTTTTTGGGAGAGACATAAAAATAGGAGAGCCTACGGTCCTAACACACGGAAGTACACACGGACCACGGGTTGTTTTCCTGAAATGGAAAGCTTGAGCTATATTACATTGTATTCTTGGTTCGGGTTGAAAGGAAAAGCAAGAAGGATAGAAAGGCTAGGGTAGACAAGGAGTTGTCACCAAGGCATCGAAGCGGAGGCGCATGTACTCTTTGTCAGGAGAGAAAGTTTGGAGACGACAAACAGGAGACATGCACAAAACAAAAACGTGATAAACCTTACGATACTACCATTTTTTTCTTGTCCGACTGTGGTACTCCATAGACTAACGCGTTTGTGTTTTTGTATCATCTTGTAGCCCGGATGCCTTCAGGTACTCCACAGTTTGAGCGTAGCAAGGACCGGATATCGTATCGTCACAACCACTTCAAGATTGATCTTACTCAAGTCAAGCGTATGGACACACAGCCCCGGCCGGGCATGTACCAGATGCAACGACCCATGATGGGAGGACCCAACAGTGCAGGGCTCGATGTAACCCACGAGCTCGAGATTGAGTTTGTGAACCCAGAAGAGCTGATCCGGGAGCGAGAGGCGTGTCTTCGGAGTGGCGGTCAACAACGCGAGCGGTTCATGGACATGGTTGGTTGGTTTGTCGATAACATTCGAGGACTAGCTGCGAGGGGCACCCTTGCAGCTCCAAACCCTCCTCCTCCTCAGCGCAGGTAACCAAGCCCTTTTTTTTGCTTTTCCCTCCTCCTCTTTCCCCTCCCCCACTTCTTCCCCCCTCTCCTTGTTCTCCTTGAGAGGACCAGGAAAAAAAGGATGAAAAGTGATGCAACAAAAAAAACGCGCGAAAACTACACCGTTCGTAAGCCGAATGGGACCCTGGCCACCCTTTTTTGTTGCCCTTTCTCCCTTTCCACCTACTGTTCACATGAAAGGGAACCCTTGGGAAAATAAAAAAAAATTGGCGTTTTTTTGCGCCATGTTCTCTATTCCATTCTCTGTTTGTCTAGTAATGTCGTCCTCCTCCTCTTCATCGTCACCTTGCACCCACCCACTCCAGATCAACTCCTCTGTTGTCATGAACGAGAGCCTTTTCGGTGCAAACTCTTTAGTGACATCTTTTAGAAAGAATTAGCCCAGACTTTTTTCACAAAAGAAGGACTCGAAACATGATCTCCTTTCAGCCCTTGCAAGTGAAAAAAGATTGCTTTCTTAGCTGTTTGTGAAATGGAAGGGGTGAATTGGGGGAAAGAGCAAAGAAAAAAAAAGGTAACAGGGGATTAAGTAAAAAACCCATGGACCATGGTTCAACAAGGAGATACCATTTCACCAATGTTGTCTACGTTCTCGGGGGAGGGGGGAAAGGTATGCTTGGTCAAACCTACAACAACACAGAAGAGTGTTCGAGGAGATAGGAGAGGATGGAGACAACAGGATGAGCTACACATGCAGAAAGAGATCGAGCTATGAGGAGATACATGGGAAATCCAAAAAAGAGAGTGAGAAAAAAAAAGTTCAGGAGGTATGAGTAGTGTCGTGAAACTCATTCACTTTTTTGTGGCGGTCGAAGGGGGGAGGAAGGTGGATCCAGCCTTTGATTTTTTTCCTCTCTTCTCTCTCTTTATTGTTGCAGAACCAGAATAAGCTATCGTCAAAAGGCATGGACATGCGTTTTGCTGTTTTTTTTGGGATTGTTTTCGTATACCCCAATCTCCTTTTCAGCTGGATGTGCGTGAGTAAAAAGAACAAAGAGAATGATGACATGCTAACTATGCTATGCGTGAATGGTAAGAAAGAAGAAAAAGAAACGAGCAAACGAAAAGAAAAAACGCGGGTATGCCACTTCAGGCATGCACAATACGCCTTGTGGATCGCATCTTGAGCGGACAGCATGCGTTGTCACTGACTTTATTTTTGCCACTCTTTTTTTTTCCTCTCCGTCTGTCTGGGGGAGTAAGAAAGAGAGAGAAAAAAAGAGAGCATATCCATGCAGAGAACGGAGAAGAAAAAAAAGAAAAGAAAGCATACCATGCCATGGCATGCCTGGGGGAAAAGAGTCAAGGGCCTATGATGATGACAAAAGAGTCAATGCATACAATTGTATTGTATTGAGTTGGAGAGACTACTGAGATATCCACCCCCTTTCTTTCTGTGTTCCCTTTGCACACACACAGACATTGACACGCACAAAAGGGCCTTGATGCGTATGTGTGTGTGTGTGGTAAATATAGTTAGATCAGGCATGTACAAGCATAGACCTCTCACGGCCCGACGGGCTGGCTGGCTGGAAGGCTGGCTGAACGGACGGACGGAAGGCGGGCTGAACGAGCTAGGGCTAGCATAAAAAGCACATGGGGAGTGACAGAAAGGGAAGACATTGAGGCGGAAAAAAATAGGGCCTATAGGGGTAAGCAATGGGTAGGGCTGGGCAGACCTTGCCACAGTGGTACGCAGCATCCATCCCACAACAGAAAAAAAAGAGCTCAGTGGCATGTGTGTCAAATGGGAGGGAACACCAAGAAGAGTGGTACGTTCATCCAGCTAGTCCCAGCCAACAGTCCTTACACACGCAGCACATACACAAACACACACACACACACACACACAGCATGGCATGACAACCCATTGGGATACTCTTTCTATAAAAACCTTGGCTCTTCTTTTTTTTTTCTTTCATTTCTCTCACCATCCCAAACTCTCTTTTTTTCTTCATCTTCCGCTACTTTCTCCTCCTTCAACACCTTTCTGTGCACAGCGCTGCTTCAGCCTGTCTTTATATCCCTCATTCGCTCTCTCTCTCCACACAACTCCATTCTCCCCAGCTCGCTTCCACTCAGGTCAGCTTTTCTCTGTCTGCTCTGGTCAACCATCTTTTTTGTTGTTTGACCTCCCGTTTGCCACTTGCCGTAGAAAGCCCCTCCCTCCCTTTCTCCCTCTCTTCTCCCTCAGTTCATATATACAACCATGGAGCACCACGAATCTGCTGAGCCCCTGCCGATTACTGTGGAGACTGTATCAACATCGGTCTCCATCGTTTCAGAAGACATGTCGTCCTCGACGGCCAGCCCACCAAGCTCGGGTCGGTCGACGCCGTTTTCGACCATGAGCGATGCCTCGACTGTAGGCACATCTTCCTTCTCTTCGTCGCCTCCCTCTCCGTCCTTGGAAAAGCAAGAACACCACCGTTCGCTGCAACGGCAATCAAGCGTGCAGAACCTGCGGGACAAGCGGGCAAGCTTCTTCAACCGACGGGATATTGTGATCAGCGACACGAGGTACTTTGGCGGGCGGAACACGACGAGTGGCGACTACTCCAATGTCAGCTGGTCAGCCTCGTCGTCGGCCACCTTCCCGCGCATTCGTACGGATCCAAACCATCGTTCGCGCTTCCAGAACCTGTTGGCACAATGGAAAGCGCGTGATACCCCATCATCAAGGACGGCTACGACAACATCGTCATCGGCGGATGGCTCCGCCGAACCCGTTTCTGTCAATTGAACGTAGATTCTTCACTGTACAGTCCCTTTTCTCGCTCTCTTTCTCTCTCTCTCACATACATACATACATACTCTCGTTACTTCCCACTGTAGACACCCTAATAATAGTATACTTACCATATAAACCATATTACCTTAAGCAACTATCATATCCACTGATCCCATTGCCACTGCCACACATAGCATCGTATACAAAATATATCATCTAGCACACACACACACATGCCGCGGATTTGACAATTACAACCGATTATGTTTTGCCTCGTTTGCATTGTCCAAAAGATAAAAGTGAAGAGGTGGTTGGCATTCCACCCAAACCAAAGGCACCACAAGAACAAAAAAGAGTTTTGTGTCACCCATGCTCTGGGAGGAGGAAAAACGACCATCCAAAAAAGGGAGTCACGGCCAACCATTGGGTGGCATTGTTAACCCAACATTCGTTGAGCTGCTCTCAATATCTGTCCTGTTACTCTCGTAGGGTGTCACCATCCTTGTTGATGCCAGCATGTTTGCACCCGAGTACACTCAGTTCATCAATGCTCTCGGTTCATTCGACTATGTCTCCGCCAACAAGCATCTCATGCGCATAAACAAGGTGTTGCATGCTCCCAACTGTTGACATGTACTTTCTCTCTCCCGACGGAAAAAAAGAAACGGCAAAGCTGAACAAAGCTTCTTTTTTTTCTCTATTTCTTTTCCCACTCGCGTTCCCTCGTCTTCCTTTCTTGTTGCCCTACCAACCCATTCCGATATAACCACATGTCTAGGCGCATCCTGCAGCAGGAGCATTATGCAATCGGCTATCGCATTGTGAGAGCCAGTATACCTCGCTCCAGTTTCTAAAGCCCAAGATCTTTCGACGCGACGATGTAAGCTGCACTCTTTGTTATTTTGCATGTGTATTTTTCGCCTTGGTAGAGAGTGTCATGGTTTTAAGGAGACAAATAGGACCTTAACAATACTCCCTTTTACTTTATGTTGTTGTTGTTGTCTATTGCGTAGCTGCAAATCTTGCATGGGTCATATTGCGACATTGTAACGGAAGTAGAACGAGAGCTCAGCATAGCAAACTCAAGTATCCCCGGCAATGCTGCAGCATCCTCCTCCGCCACAGGAGGTACTTCTGGAATGACAGGAGTCGGTGCATCAGGATCGGGAAAGGATGGTACCAGTAGCGTCACGCCATCATTTTCTTCTGCAGGAACTGGACCAGGAGCAGGAATATCACTCTCATCCGGTAATGCCACCATTGGCCGTGCTGCAGGAGCCAGGTACAGCAGCACCAGCCCCAAGATCGCCTTTGATACCAACTCTACATATCGTAATCCATCCTCGCAGCAGCAACCACCACAGCAACAACATGCCTCTGCTACAGACCATTCGCCACAGCATCAACAACAGTCTCACGCAGTACCACATCAAGGCAGACAACTTGCCCAGTCGTTAGGTCATCACAACCGTGGTCTGTCCATAAGTCATCTCCAGCATGCACGCGAACGAACTTCATCGTCCAACATTGCCAACATGGGTGGCAATAACGGCAGTGGTGGTCGAAGTGGAGAAGGAGGAACCCATGGCGGGAGCAATGGCAGCCCAGGTCATCACAACAATAACATCCACGGACGGTATGGCAGCAGCCACGACAGTATCCCAGGCGAATATCTGAATCGCTCACCGCAAGCCTTCCGAGGCTATGAACACGACGAACTGACTACAAGGGAATACATTGCTCTCTATACCTTGATTCGGGAGCTGTGTGGTCTGCGTATGACCACCATCGAGATGTAAGTACCTTTTTTTTGTTTGCTTTAAGCCGAGTGTTCCGTTTTCATTTCTTTTTTACCTCCGCAACGGCTATGCTTTTATTGTTAATTTCATCTGCATGCAAGTCTATCTAATTTTGTCTTTTTCGCCCTTTGTAATCATACCATTCTTTAGATATCGTCTTTTAGCCTCCTCGACAGTTGAGATTGATGTCCTCAAGATCCTGCCTGAGGCTGAGCTGGCTCGGCTGATGTACGACTCGGCAAGTGCGGAACTTCGGAGCACCGTGCTGGGTATTGGCGTACAGCACGAAATTGAAATTCTGCGGAACGGTTTGCTGACAGACAAAGCAATCGTTGAGTATGACCTTCAGCGGTCGGCTGCGCATTTACACCTCGCAAAGACCCTGTTGGCCGACTGGCGTAAGCTAGTGGTTGAGCAAGAGTATGCCGAAAAGTCGTACCATCGTCAGGAGGAAACCTCATGGAGAATGTCGTCGTTCTTTTCGGTTGTCGCTGGCGGCGCAAGCGGATCAGGCCTGAGTGATGATAAGAAGAAAAAGAAGAGTTCATCCTCTGTCTCGTCTATTAAAGGCGGTGTTACTGGAGCCGGTGCAGGACTGGTGCCTAACCACATGCAGTGGCTCGGCCAGTGGATGACGAGCGAAAAGTCCAAAATGACGCTGTACTTTATGGAGACCTTGCTTGAAAAGGAACAGGTCGTTGGTGGAGATGAACGGAGCCTGTGGGCTGGTATGGAGACAGACATGCATGGAATGTAAGTTTTTTTTTCTTCTTGTCTTTCACATAGCATACACAAATCGAAAAACAAAAAAATGGCTTTGGGAAGCAAACAGGTTAGCAGATCTGAGCTCACCACTGACAAATGATTACATTTTGCTTTTACAGGATTCGTACGTTCCGCAAGAGAGCTGGCGCTCACAGTGTGTCATTTGTATACGAGATTACACCCGATGTCCGCTTCTCACGACTGGGATACCTTAGCGCCAGCGCACCCTACACACCGCCGACTGGTATTAACTCGTTCCCGTGTATTTACAGCTACCCACCAGTAAGTCACAACCAACAACTCTGAAGATTGAATAGAATTGCTTTCAGATATTTTTCCATGTTCTCCATCTACACATCACTGATTTTTTTATCGTATGGCGGTGGCATACACACATTTCTATTCACAAAATAGGACCCACCTAGAGACCATTGGCCAAACATCATTTCGATTATCCAAGGAAGCAGCAAGATTCTGCAAATGTACAGAAGCCAATACTTCTATGATCGCAAAATTGGTTGCACGTACTATGTGGCACGATGTGATCCACATGTCTCGGTTGTCATTATCTATTTAGACAAACATCCACAGCCCGACTCTGGCGCCATGGAATTTCTGCAAATGCTGGCGGGTAAACTACGACACACAGAGGCATTGGCAGCATTGAGAATGGAATAAAGGCCGAAAATCTCATATATTGTAAAACAAGAATAATCAACAAAGAATGAATTATGGAAAATGTAGGGAGTGAGAGAAAATGAATTGACACAAACGAGGAGATAGGAGAGGCGGAATCATACTTGCAAAATAGCCAAGAAACACAATGATGAACTAGGGGCTACGACAACTGGATAAAGAGTCGTCAAGTTTGAATAGCGACTCGAATCGGCATTGCATCCTATTCATTTCGTCTTTTAAAACATCAAAGCGGACCAGCTCTAGAAGATATCCGAGACGGTTGAGCCCTTTGCCAGATTGTCCTACTCCCCAGTATCCATCCTTGTCGGAATCCTCAACCTACACCCGTGTTTGATTATCATTTCAAAAAAAACCCCCCCCCCAACCTTATCGCGTTAGCAAAGGTACCATGTTTGTCTTGAACTCGATTAATTAAGAGGAAACTTTGTACATTGCATGATTCACCTACCAGCTCACATGTGCCAGTGGCCAACAGCGAGTATCGAGCTAGAGGCTTTTTCTCGGAGAACTTGTTGAGCAAGCCCTCGACCATGACTCGCTCCTTATAGATGGAACCGCATCGACATTGGTGATCCCAGTAGGTTTTAAACGAGTCCGACTTGGATCTAGCCGTATCAAATGCCTCGCGTGGCGTCAGAGAAGCAGCAATTTCTCTACGAACCTCTCCCTTTGAAAACTTTTGTGCTTGAACTTTTGTTTTTGTTATTGTTGTTCAAAAAGGATATACAAGATAAACATTAGATTCTCGAAATTGACCAAGTACGATCCTTTCAATCAATGGAGCACCTACAATAATGTTCGGTGGTAGGGTAAAACTCCTTTGATACACGATCCGTAAAGGCCAACGAGGCACAGTGTACACCAGCGTATTCGCAAAAGTTGGTCAGCAGATACCTGGACAAACCAAGTGATGATCATTTTTGATGTATGGTTGATATATAGTATAATCATAGCACGACATAAAGGCAAAGTTTATGATCTTGATGATGACCGAAATAAGGACAAAAGAAATGGTTGAACACTACATCACGATGAATAGCAAAGATCCGGCCTACCATGGATTGTGGCGATGGTAAAACATGATGGCCTCAGCATGCCAAGTGCTCGCAACCGAAGTTAGCAGTTTTCGATAACTCATTTTGCTGGTGCTGTTGCTTGATTGGACACACGAGTCTTGTTCACGGCTAGGAAGCTCCTCTGCTAAACGCTTGTCGACACTTAGAGCAGCACTGGCGCCAGCCTCCAAGAATACTTTAGCTGTCATACACCAAGCTGAGCTTTTGAGGCGTAGTGTACAAAAAACGAGAATATCAAGTGCCTCTGGCAAACAATGCCGACGCAGGTCTTTGATAAGCGCATAACAAAGCTTCCATTGGTGTGCATTCTGCATAGCGGGAATACAAACAACTGGGTGTACACCCTGAGTCCAAGCGGTGAGCAACAAGAAAGTCAGGAGACGTTGGATCCACTCTTCTCTACTATCGCTATTGCAAAGTAAACTATGCTCTGCTGGGTCCTCTGGTGAGGCCACGTGGACGCAGAGAGCGTTGGAAATCTGGTTATGAATCAGGACCTTGAAGTCATGGGTGAAAGTAGGGTTCAAGTCGATGATGACAAACAATGTCGAGGTTTGCTGTTCAGGCATCAAGGTTTTCCCAGGTGGTTACGAGATCAAGAATGTGTTGGATGTGTACAGAGTTACACGTGGAGGAACAACGTGGCAAGCAACACTATAGTGATTGGGTTAAAGAAAAAAAATGAAAATGTAAAAGTGACCCTTATCTTCGCACGATTGGAAACGGGGCGATCTGTGATATCATTCGACATTACCGAGTCTATCTCATTCGCAAGGCAGAGTATACGAGCACGCTTTTTTTTTGACCCAATCATACTTGCTATTGTTGTCATGGACCTGAACCTGAGAAACAGGGGCAGCTTTTATTTTTCATTAGACACCTTTCATTTTAATTCAACATCAAAGTCATCCATCTTTAACACTCAATCCTCTTAGATATGTACGTACTTCATCAACAGAGTTCAAGGCTGTGAAGAAAAAAAAATGTCAAAGATTTGTCCTCTAAACTGATCAATCACGTACTCTTGTCTGGAGAGTCAGACGAATACATACCCCACAACATCATCTTTTACTCTCCAATCGGTTGGCTTCCCCTTGTCCCCAGAGTCTTCATTTCCTTTTTCTCTTTGTAGATGAAGTACACTTTTTGCATCAGATCAGATAACATTGAGTGGCGAATGGCGTGCTCGATGTCCTGAGTGTCGGGGGTTCCTATTCTTTTCACTACATACTCGCCGCACTTGCGAACAGTCAATCTGCTGCTGGCTAAGAGCCCTCTACTTGTGGGCTGGGGCGGAATTCAAACACTCTACATGTTCAGTATATCCAGTTGATAGGGCAGGTTTCATGGAATAAAAAACGCAGACGTTAAACGCGCCAATGTCGTTATGGAAGAATAGTTTGCCTACGGTTAAGCTTGCCGAGAAGAAACTCAGCTCTAACGGCAGCAGGTTGTTTTACAAAGTGGTTAGCACCACCCTCCTCACCGCTGTCTAAAAAAGCTGGTATGTACTGTTAACCGGTTTACTGGTTGACACTCCGTTCATTTACACTTGTGTAAAAAAGAGTTCGAGACATGTTATGAATGAATGTGTTGCTCTCCTCCACCTCCCCTCTATCTCACTCCCTTCTTTGGCTTCCGCAACTTCGGTTAGCAATCTACTATTAGCTGAAACGCTTTGTTCAGTATCGGGGTCAAAAAAGAAAGTGGTATGATGAATAGAGCAAATAATTAACTCGCCCTACACGACGACGAAAACGGTAAGACGCGTTCATTTAGCGTGGCAACAAACTGGTGAGACCATATCCTCCCTATTTTTTTTTGTGCTCCGGTTACACCGGCATGTCCAAGTGTAGGGAGTAAATCCGAACGGCCACATTCCTTTTGAGGAGGAAAGGATGCACGATTTTTGTTTCATGCTCTGCAAACTTTGCTCCGTAACAAAGGACGTAGAAATAAAAAAGGTAGAGAGGTATGTACGTGAGTACGAACGACTTGTCATACAAGAATGTGGATAGTTCAAAACCACACACGCATAGATGAACATAGTAAACAACACGATCGGCGTCCTAGTCGCGTCGCTGCTTCTTTTTTTCTTTGCCTTTACCTATCATACATCGGCTCAACTTCTTCAGAGCTGCCATGTGAAGTTGGTTAACGTTGGCCTCCTGTGGTGAAAGCTAAAAGAATATGACATTTTGTTAAAAAAAGACGAACCAACGAACCATGAAAGTATGTGCCATTTTTAACACTGTTCCATGTAGACTTGTAGACTTTATTTTTTTTTATTCTTTCATTCCTCTCAGAAAAAAAAACGTTGAAAAGAGCCTCCAGGTAACCGGCTACCGCGTGATTGCTATCCCCGTTGGATCATCCGGTTCCATATCGCCTAATAATATGCAATGTGTCCTTGTTTTATTCTCACCCACCTTCTATTACTCTCTTTCTCGCTCTCCCATGAACAACGTGCATAAGGTTCTCTTAGTCATAAACTGGCAAGTTCGTCTGGGATGCAAGTACCTTCTCACTTTATGCATGCAGGGAAGCCTTAGAGGATTATCCTTTTTCGTTTTATTGGAGGACTTTCTGGATGTGCTCTTTTTTTTTTTTTATTTCTCAGTTCATATTCCAAGGTGTCTGTTCACGTTGCACAAAGAGTAAGACGGGACAAACATGGTATATGGTAAGACGCTTGGTCATGAGATCTCTCATCTGCAAGAAAAAAAAAAAAGAAAAAGAGCAAACAAAAGCATCCAAGAGCAAGAACCCTGTTTCTCCTGTCTCTGTTCAACCTACTGCCCAAGCCTCGAGGAATGTACACAATAGCGCCATTGTGCTCACACTTGTAATTGTGTTTGCTTGCTCTGTAAACAGAGAATTGACTCTGTCCTCTCACCTGCTCTAATGGTCCTCCGTGTAACTGTTGTTGGTTGGCCATTGTCCTCTCTCCACTTTACTGTTGGTCAAATTTTTGCATAACTCTAAGGGAGAGCTCGAGCTAAACACCATACAATTGGCATGAGAGCATTCCTCGCGTCCTCTCTTTCTGTCTCTCTCTTTTCATTTGCTCTATCCGTCTAACTCTGTCTTTTCTCTCTGTTCGCTCCAGCTGCAAGTAAGCACGCGCACTGCCAATCGAGCCAACACTAGATCCTTGTGCTCTGATATTTTTTTCTTGCTCTATTTTATCGGCTTTGTAACGACATGAATGCGACATTTTTTTATAACAGACGAATGATAATCTAGTTGAGGATGACAGGAGAAAAGTAAGCGAGACTGTTATAGCATGTATGTGTGTGTGGAAAAAAAGGTGATACAAACACCGCACAGAAAAAAAAATCCCTCTCCTTGCCCCACGATAATGGATGTGAGGCGCTCGTCTCATCGATAGCTTTGCTTCATCCTTCTCCTCCCCCTCCATTTTCCTTTGTAAAAGATACTGGTACTTGTCATTGGGTAAAAAAATAAAAACTGAGTTAGCTGAGATCGACACCTCATGGCGATATGAAAAGAATTTCACCATAGGCTGCCGAGATAGGATAACCTTCTTAAACCTTTCCACCGAGTCAAGGAAAAAAAAAAAAGAAAAAAAAAGAGTCGAGAAAGGTACATACATTCATAACTATAAGTGGAAAAAGAGAGTTAACTTACAGAAACTCTCTTCTGGTGGGGGCGTTCTCTTTTATGGCAAGCAAAGCAAGGATTGTAAAAAAAAATGTCTAGAAAGACCGCTAGCAAAATTTTCCTTCAAAAAAACAACAAGAACCAGACCATGAAAAGAGAACCAAGGAGAAGGCTGAAGCATAATTCCGGCAGTTGGGCATTGAACACACAGAAAGGAGATTTTTTTCTTGTGTTGCAAAAACAAAGAGTAGAAAACTCTACTCGAAACACAGAGTATGGCCATGTAAACAGACCCTCAAACGAATGTCCAAGAATCTCATCGAACGGTTTGGAGGAGACCTCGCAGGTTATGGGGCCCAAAGAGAGAGAGAGGACAAGGTGGTGGCCCATTAAAAAAATAGAATGAGATGAGCTCTTCCGCGGGAACAAGGAGGTGGTCCTACACTCTTGCTCTAAATAAAACGTTGCAGAGAGACAGAGGGAGAGAGAACGTTTGGTCTTGGCATGTTTGTTCAGGGCGTCGATTTTCATTCTTCATGCCCATCTGTGGTTTGCACTGCAGGAGAGCAGTAGGAATATGAATGGTGCGGGAGAAGGGAAGGGGAAAAATATGAATTGAGCGACCAAACTCTGCGGGACGCACGGCTACAATAGATGTGGAGCGATGCTTTCTGGTCAAATCTTGTCAATCCACATCCAAGGTAATTCATGAATGGAAAAAAAAAAGATTGGGACACTTGTGTTCAGATCTGATCCTGTTTGGCCTAAAACATGTAGCATTGGCATCACGGGATTTCTGTTGTGGTCTGCGAAAACATTGGTGCCTATACGCCATTCCAAACATTCGTCTTTGTTTTTCGACAAACCAATATCACCATGTATGACAAGTCTCCACAATCGCAAAATGAACAAAAGAGGACATTCGTAGATTTTAAGGGTTATATACCCTTTTTTGTCAATGAGAGATCAATGGGATTGCAGCTGGTTGTTGTTGTTGTTGTTTTTTCTTCTCGAATGAACCGCCTTGCATGACATCAGTTGCGCAAACTCACCAATATATGCGCGCAGCCCACTAGACTCCCGTTCGTCTCTCCACTTTTTAGCACCGCCGCTCGTAACAGTTTTCCATGTGCACCTGACTGTCTTGTCCTACATTTCTTTGTTTTTTTTGACTGTTTGGTTCAAATTGCTCAAAGCGCCATGGACGCGTTGAGTGGTGTTTATTGTGGAAAATCTCTTGGTTCTGTTTTCAGCATCAAAAACTGATCGTGCGAAGCAGACAAGCACAGCTAGTCCTCAATTCATTAATCGTTGTTTGTTGACACCATTGTACCCTGTCTGGAGAGAAATTGGCCAGGGTCCACTTGTCTCAAGAAAGACGCATCTAATGAACCACTGGTGTGCCCCCCTTGATATGCAGTGGATCTTTTTTTTAATAAAATGAGATGGATCCAATGGGAAAAGGAGCTTTCATTTCATCTTAGCCATTTTGAGGCGTCTTGCATGCACCTCTAACAATAGTCCTTGGACTGGTAGACTTGACATTCACTGTAAACTTTTCTTTCAATTGCCCAATGACCCTTCTTCGTTATCATCGTCTCTTCTTTTTGTCTACTGCAGTGTGAGAGAGGGGATGAAAAAAATAGAACTTTCTCTCACTCTCTCTCTCTTTCGTTCTATGCTTCCTCACAGCCTAACCACTAACAAATCATGTTCCCAGAATGAGTACACAGCACTAGCATAAGACTACTCTGCTGAGATATAAAAAATAAAAAAACGTGATCATACGAATGGTGTATCTTGTGTGTACTGGTGTAGCGTGTAGAGAGTACTCCAAAGCCCTTTTCTTTTTCTCACAAGTAGGACCGTTCACTCCATGCAGGGTTTTGGTCTAGCGAACGATGACTATGCAAATGGAATGTACACGTTTTGCATAACATCGTGTTTCTCCGGATCAATTGGCCATACCGGTGGCCCTTATCCCGCTCCATAACTACGAAATACGCCAGAAAAACAATAATCATCAAGCCGCGTGTCCTTACCTGAACCTCCCATTGTCTTAGCCTTTATTTCTATCCCGTTATTTTCCAAGTAACCGACTGGCTCCCCCTCCCCCCTCCCCAATCCCATGAGTCAGGGGTGTCTAAATCGGACCCCAGAGTTACAATTCCATCAGCCAGCTGCACAGCCCAAGAGTACCCTATTACGTAGGATGGAACCAAAAGAAAAAAAAAGAAAGCCAGCTGGGTGCTGCCACGAGGGAACAGTTCAAAAATAGGTACCACGAGTAATACTTTCCTTCTCTCTTTCTTACGCCATTCATGACCTACCGCAGTAGCAATACATAATGGAGTCATCGGCTATTATTTTATTCTTTCCTGCGTCCTAATCACTCAATTCTTGATTTGGAAAGCAAAGGTCGTCATTCATGTCTCTGGTATCCATGAGTGGGGTTGACTTTGAAAAAAATAAGACTCTGCAACAAGTTTGCATTTGCCGTGAAACATTTAGTTCTGTGCTTTTTGGATAGTTCTTTTGAGGTAGCATAATTGTACACACAGGGTCGCACATTATCCATAGTTGGGATCTACCATTTATTGAGAATCACTCTTTTTGGCAAGTTCCTTCTTAAGTCATCCCGTTAGAGAAAAAAAAGGTTGTCCAAAGGAAATCCATGTGTATATCATGCCACCCAAAAAGACGTTTATATTTTTGTCTCCTGCATGGAGATGCGTCATGTAAACAAAAGGTGAGAAGCAGCCTTTGTAATCTAAAACCAGACAAAAACGAACAATCCGTTACATGCCAAACGTAGGATATCCAGTTTTGTAGACAAGCGAACGATTGATCTATGAAAGGTTGTCAATCTTTGGTACTTTTTTTCGTCATATTTCTGTTGAACAATGCCTAGAAGCATATTGGCTATGAGGTTTTTTATTTTCTCTCTCATTCTCTCTCTCTTTCTCTGTAGAATTGCCTGGATCAGTGACTGCATTTAATTATGAATGTTGCTTGTTTCGCAATAGCAACCAATGCAGTTGCCATGAGTGACCAGAGGCTGTCTTGGATTTGGGTCCACGGGGACAAAAGAGAGCGTGAGAGGGTGATCGGAGGGGAGTAAGGCGGAAGAAAGGTTACCCACCCTACCAGGGTTCTCCTAGCTCTCGCCATACCGAAAACCAGGAACTCTTTTATTTTCAGGAACCGTCACTTGGTTGACTATGTCTCACTCGATCCAAGACACATCAGATTAGGTATACCGTTAACTTGGAGGGGGGTAAAAGTCAGGGTCCTCATGCAGCAGCAGCAGTAGCAGAGAGAGATAGAGGGAAGTATCAGGACAGGAAGGCCATTCACCTGTAAATTTTTTTTCCTACTCAGCCAAGTTGTTAACATGGAGATATATGAACGTACAACATAAAAACAAATGAGGACTGATTTCTAGCGTAGTCAAAAGAGAGAGGGAAAAGTATCGTAGTTTCGGGCAACTCTCTCTTTTAGTATGATGTTTATTTTGGCCACGTTGTTGTCATTCTGTAAGCAACCAACGGTAGGTGTGCTGTGTCTAAAATATCCAAGGTCAGCAGTTTGGGTGTGTGTTTTTTTCCTCCATGTTGAGAATGAACGATATAAAAAGAGGATCCGTAAAGGGACACAAAGGAGTGTGTGGGTCGGATCGGATGCTGAGAATTGAAGAAAAGAGAGAAATTTCGCCCTTTTGTTGTCGCTCATCGACTGGTTTACTAGGATCGGGAGTTCTCAGGAAGCGGTCTTTGCCCCTGAGGTTTGTGCGTATGTCAGCATTGGATCAGAACAAAAAGTACTGCAAACATAAACAAAGGTGTTTTCAATGGTAGCACAGCGGTTCTGTGTAGAAAAGGGAGAAAGGAAAGAAATGAATGGTCTTTTTCTTTTTTGCAGCTATAGCATGTCGTCGTGCATAGTAAAAAGAAATAATATTGACCATTGGCACTATTGAGCAAAAAAGCCGTAGACTAGATCAGATCGGGCCCGATGCGCATTCAAATAACAAACTACCCCTTGTTAAAAAACACAGGAGTATGCAGATAGCTTTTAGTCCTTGATGTAGCAATGTATGAAAAGGACCATAGAGTAGGCTAGATCTAGATCTGTTGGAGTTCATCCGTAATTCTCTAAGTGTAAATACTGCTGCAGGTTGCATTTGACTCCTTTCCTCTGACAAGTTATTCAACAACAAACAATCAAGTTTGCAAATCCTCTCTATACCCAATGGAGAACTGAGACCTCTACTCGGGCAGAAAAAAAACACCCAAACTGCCACGTTCTGAAGATGGTCCCGTGGTATAAAGTGACCATGTACCTCTGTTGCGTGGCTATGAGCAAATAATAACAAAAAACAAAACAAAGGGAAAGAGAGAGCAAATACCCAGTTGCGCTTCTTTATCCTCTCTGTCATCATTATTTATTTTCTTTCCCAGCCGAGATGTGGAGAGTGGAGGGAGATAGGATAACCAACCAACAAGAGCCAAAACGAAGTAAGTGAGGAGGCAAGGAGACAGGAAACTGTGATAGGAGGATTACAAGAGTGTAAAGGACACAAAAAGGTTAGCACAAAAAGAAAAAAAGTGGAGAAGAGGTGCGATTGGCGTGCCTGAGCAAATCTTATGTTGACGAACAAATCAACGAGGAGTGCAACCCTCTGTCCATGACCTTGTTTTCCTTTACCTCTCGTCATTCTCGTCAAATACCCAAACTCGTTTTTTATTTGCAAACCATAGTGCCAAGCAGCGTCGTGAGTGGACACACACACACAGCGACTTGGAGAAAAGAGAAGAGACTAAAAAGAACCAGGCAAAGTTTTACAGGTTACCAAGAGATTTGAGTTGCCCACTCGGAAGCCCCGAGACGATGTTCCTTTGACCACGACCGCAGTTCGTGCTGTTTTGCCTTGTTGTCAGAGAAATAAGACTCTACTCAGCTAGAGCAAAAAAAAAGATAAACCGGACAAAAAGGCCTACATCAACTTGATGCAAACCATGCTTAACTGCGAAACAAATCAGCATGCTTTCTTTTAGGCAAATTTGTTCAACCGTGACTAAGAGTATTGAAATAATGAGGACCAAAGGTGCAGCACATGGCCGGTAAAATCGAAAGGGGATGCGAGATAGATAGCTTATAATAGCCTATGACAGAGGGTCAAGTTGGAAGGAGAGGATTTGTGAGTTAGGTCTACGTTAAAAAGTAAAACTTTGCTGTTTCCCAAAAGAGGGTATGATCCAACGGGCACCCTGTTCCGACGTCCCCTGGCCATGGATAACAGTCATCGAATGATTAGAAAGACCCATGCACGGTTACCAGTTTTTTTTTTCTTTTTGGAAAAGCACCGGCACAAGACCAGACGAAGGCAAGGGGTGGATAGACTAGAAGAGTGAAATGGGATGAAAGCAATAACAAACAATGGGTGGGTAGAGTACAAAAGGGAAAGTCAGAGCGTACAGAGCTGAGTGGGGCCCAACGATGCGGGGCCTGTTGTATTCGGGCTGAGTTACCAGAAAGTGGTCATCCTGGCCCTGATCCAGACATTATTGGCCAGTGGTCAACATACCTTGTCAATTCTCTTTTCTTTTTCTCCTACTACCGGTACGTACAAAAACAGGCGTGTTTGGCTACGAGGACAAGCTCAGTTTTATAATCAACCCCAGCCCACCAGTATCAGTACTGGTGCTTGAAGTAGCTTATCGCTCAATGTTCACCTCTCCCTTGACGTTCGTAGATGTATATTAAACAGGGGTAAAGTCCTGTATCCACGTCAGTCTTCAATAACAGCAGCAAAAGAAGCATAGGCTACGCGTGGTCTTTTCATACAATTACCCCGCTCTTTTTGGTGTGAAGTTGGAGAAGGGGGGGAAGGGGGGGAAAAGTAAGAAAAATGAGGGGTTTATAGGAATCTCTGCTGACTTCTCTTACCCACCACGAAAACGACCATGGTGGTGGTAAGGTGAAAGGAGGTTGGGGTAAGGGTCACATCGTTTCTGTAGGACAAGAGACGAATGTAGTAGGAGAGGTTGAGGAGTGGTATATTGGGAGCCTGTAGAGCATTGGGGAGAACAAACAATCGTTAGGTAGGGACGCGCTCATTTTCATTTCTTTTTACCCAGGTGAGCAGAGAAGCGCGTAAAAAAAGGGAGGTTAGCTACGGCCAAAAAGGAGCGTAGAAGTTGCGGCATAAATGATGAAAAGGAGGTCAAGTCGGACAGGGATTGACATATTGGCATGGCGTTTTATGTTTCCCATTTTTCTTTTTTTTTTTCTCTTGGATGGTAACCTTTTCATACAGGCGGGGAAGGGGATGAGGAGTGGTGATATCGTATTACCCTATCCACGTTGCCAAGCACGTTTTTGCAGTGGCGGATGACTCTGTACCTCAGGTGAATAAGAATAGGAGAATAAAGCCAACAAGGTTTCTACTCTATCAATTCAATTCCAACAGACTGCGACGAGGGGGACATACGTTCTATTCATTCTTTTCGAATGAATTGGAGGATTAGAGTTTGGGTGACTGAATCGAGCAATGACAATTGAATCACTCGCCTGTTACCCCCTCCTCCTCTTTCCTTCTTTGTTTATCCCCTCTCTTTCTCTCTTGTTTTGTTCCTGAAGGGGAGGGGGAGAACGAGAGGAGATGAGGGACACCCAACGGCGAGCTATATAACCCAACCCACCTCCCCCCACTGTCTTGTTCTTGTTTTTCTTCTTTTTCCTATTTCCCATACTGTTACCCCATATACCCTCTTGTTCCTTCGCCTGCGAGCCATTTGCTTTCTATCAGCTATCCGTCCGTCTTCCCAGCTTTTGCTTCATCTCTCTCACTCTCACTCTCACAGCCCCTCTTTCACCTCCACCTCCACAACAGCAACAACCTCCAGCAGTTCATTGTATCCCCTACACTTCTTTTTTCATGGGCTTGGTTTCTCCTCTACACCAAAAACAAACAATGCCCGCCTCACTGTCTCTGACACCGCCTTCGCTCGAAGGCCCCACAATGCACCTTCAGCCCAATTCCTTCACTCAACACCGCAACAAGTCCTCCACACACTTTGGCCTCTATACCAACCCTGAAGACAACCGTGCAAATCGCCGCTCCGTCTCCAGCTTCTCCTCCAGACACTCTGAAGACGACATTGTGTCGTCCAAGCCTTCTCTGCATCAAATTCTGCTTGATCAGGGTCATGGCCCCTACACCCTCGAGAACTTTGCTGCCTTCCTTCAGAGCCAGTTCTGCTATGAAAACCTGGCATTTTGGCTTGCTTCTCGCCAGTACAAGGTATGTGACAGAAACGAAGACTGGTGACCCATTGTGTATTTTTTTTCTCCTATCCTACTTAATTCTTCCAACCAAACACGAAAACTGACTCTATTTTGTTGCTCATTTTCTTTGTGCTCTATTTTTTGATGCAGCTTTGTGCCCAATCACTGTATCAGTCTGTCATCCAAACTGCTCCCCAATTCAATCTGCATGTCAACTCCACACAATACCTCAATCCCTCTCAGGCACGTCAGTTTACCGAGCTGCAGCGCAAGATGCGTGCCATCCTCGACACCTTTGTCCTGCCTAGCAGCCCACATGAGCTCAACCTGTCAGACGCTGTCCGCTGCCGCCTCCTGCGGGTCGTGGCCGAGGGCAGCTACCACCCCCAGGTCCTTGAGCAGGCACGCGAGTCCATCATGGACCTGATGAAGTGCTCGAGCTACCCCTTGTTCCTCGAGGACATCAACAACAAGCGCCTCTCCAGCAGTGCTGGCTCGTCCCAGTCCTGCAACACCGACTCGGACAAGTCTGCATCTGCGCATGACGAACATGGTTCTTGGCGCCACAAGGCCAAGCGACATCTTAAGCTCGTCTCCAAGATGTTGCGACGAAATTAATGATAATCTCTCCCACCAACCCCCTATCCCCTATTACCCTCTTTTAAAACGAGAGCAGATTTCAGTGGGGGGAAGATAGAGTGGAGTGCATGAGAATATTCTTCTCAGCCTTTCACCCCTATCTTTCCTTTGCTCTCTCTCTCTCTCTCACCCTTGTGCATATGATACATAGCTTCCAACTCTTTTCTGTCATGACACCACCATATTGTATATTAGATACCCGGCATCCCACACTTGTTCTACAACCCTTATTTTTTCATGCTCTATAGACGGGTTAGCAAGTTGGCTCTGCCTTTATTGTAACAATAGCATTTGCTCTTTTTTCATTTCTCATGCTCTATCAAAAACCATTGTCCTCTTTGTGCTTGATTTTGAAGAAACCATGTTCCATTGAGCTTTGGGGTTATACAAGAAAAAAATATTCAGTTTGGAATGCATAGAACTATCTTCTATTGCTTTTGGCGTGTAATGTGTGTGTATCGCCAGTGTTTTTTTTTCATATGTACACTTTCTAACATAACAAGATGTTAGCAAAAGCTATATGATAGTGTGACAAAAAAGACCCTGTCTGTGGAGGAGAGATATTACGGCCAATAATTGCAAGAAATGAACGTGACCTGACAGAACCAGCAGACGTTGCTCAAGCACAAAGCTGTCAACAGCTGCATCTTCGTGTCACCATGAGCAACCAACAACTAGAGCAGCTGCCTTGGGAACCCTGTTCTAAGGTAGTTGCCACCAATTTTTTTTACGCATGACTCATACGACTTGACGCTGTTCAAAGGGGGGTATCCAATGGCCCTAGAAAGTTGCTTTCATATAGATGGCAGGCCAGATATCAATATTCATCTAATACCAAGGAACAGCTGTTGACTTGCGTCCTTGTGCTATCACATTAACGGATACTGTTGTTACAAGGTCACGATAATCGCTTGCAAGTCATTCATGGTCTATTTCGAATTTTAGTGACAAAGCGCTTGTTCAGCTATGACTGTAATAACAAATCAACTTTTTTGTCTCAGTGCTCAAAATTGGCCTTCATGTTTGAGTATTCTAACGCTCTAGCCAAAAAACTAGACCCTGACTTGAGGCAATTCATGAAAGTACAAGGGGCTATGTCAGTCAACAGGGCTGTGAAACATACAACGTTTGCCGAAAGAAAACCCGTGCCTCGATCCATTAAGATCAGGGCAGTCCAGACACGTTGGTTTAGTGAATTTAGAGAATGCTAGTGAGAACATCGAGGATAAGGATGTCCTATTGGGCATCCAATACCAATACACATTCAATTTATCTCATAGTTGATCGCATGCTGACAGCTGAGAGCATTTACATATCACTGATGAGAAAATTTCATGGCCCATCAAGGTCATAACAAAGAAGACTACACACTCAGATGCGGGGAGTGTCACCTTATTTAAAAAAATGCGCATGATTCCGTGCAATAGGAATATCATGGATGTGGTTCATGAGCAAATACAGCTGGGCAACCGCTTCAACCAAACATGAGCGGACGTTTTGCAATCGATCGCATCTTTGTTGGCGGGATAGAGTTTTAATAAGCACATAATCCATTGAGTGAGATGATCCATGAAGGAAATGGCACTACGCTGTTATCAGAGTCGTATGGGCACGCGGCGTCATCTTTTCTTCTAAAAGCGTCATTGAAGAGCAAAAAAAAAAAATTAGCCAAAGTACGTCGACAACACTGGGCAAATCAGAAGGGAGAAGGGCATCACAGCCTAGTACTTTAAATGCTAATGAATACTAATGGGCAGTTTGAATGAGAAAAGGCGTAAGTGGGCTGTTCATTCTGATGAATCACATTCTTTCTACTATACTATTATCAGTTCAGAGCAGTAGTATTCATCAACTCCTGCTGCGGTATTTTTTGTTTCTGAACGCCACACTGAAGAGTATTAGTCAAAATGACAGCCCTTTTCTGGCAGCTGCGATATTAGCGAGGCAAAGACAGTCGAAAATCGCATTAGGTATTCCTTGTAGTCCGTATCAACGTGCCAGCATCTGCAAGTGAAATTCAAGGATGGATTGGATACAACCTGACACTCTTTGAATGATGCCTTACTATGGAGACCAACTACCAAAAAAAAACTTGGGCACAGACAAATAATATCTTTATTCTGTACTCTAGTCACAATATGTATGCTGCCAAGGCCAGTACCGATACACGACTAATGAGATTCATGCGGCTATATTTCTAGTATAATATAGGAGGACTATTTTACTATGCTAGATCCTCAAGCTTATCTCGCCAAGTCCGTAGCAAAACAATTCACGAGTGGCGTTTCAGCATTGTAAAAAAGCTAGCTCTCCATATTCCAGAAGAAAAAATCTTCATGCAATCGACATGCCATTTGCTGTATCGATAACTATAATTTCAGCACCAGAGCTCAGTCTATACCCTCCAGTTACCTGTCACCCATCTGTAAGGTCTGATCACATGCCTTTCTTCTTTTCCTTTGCATGCTCAGTCGAGACGAAGTTCTATTGGAATCAGTTAAATCGCAATTTTTATAATCAACAAATCAACAAGCTCACCAAGAGGCGTGCAAGCTCGCTGATACGAGAGAAAATATCCACATACGGTTGTCCGCTTTGTTTAAATGCGCTCTGACCGTAAACACAAACCGTTCTCGCTATAATACAGCTCGATCCGTTTCTGAGCACAACCTCAAAGTATAAACCCTTACGGCGCGCGTAAAGACAACCATACAAAAGAGGTCACCAAATTCCGGTTCTTATCCCAACGCGAGGCTACTGTTTCAGTGCCGAATGGTTTTAATGGATGCGGTAATTTACATCTTTTCCGATCGAGCTAATCCATTCATCTACACGTTGAAATAACCGATATTGCTCTGCACATTCCGTCACACCATACACTCCTTCATGATGATTGGTGAATTCTGATTCTTTACGAGCCATAAAGCTGCTAGCATGGTGCGCGGGAATGATGTAGTCTAAGCCTATATTTTTCAACTGGCCGCTTTTTGGCACCTTTGCTACCGAGTCTGCGCTAGGAAATATACATGTTCTCGTCGCAGTCGCGAAGGCTCTTAACGGTGAAGCACGAACCTCTGTATTTCGGACATCATACACTCCTACTTGGGAGATGCTGTTGGCTTTAGTTTTAGCAATAGACAACGTCAATGCCATATTTCACCATGTTGGTCATTTTTGTGGATGTTAATGAGTACCTTCGTTCCGTTAGAATATTGATATTCCTACGTTGCCTCGAACAAATAGCACTTGACTTGTCACCAGACGCAAACCTAACGTAGAAGCAGAACCTCGGCCAGAGTGTCGCCTACTGAAGGTTTGGTTGCACCCAATTGGACACCTATTTGTTCATTAAGTTGTGAAGCGAATTGCAAGTGCAGATGTAGAACTACCTATCAAATCGCGATATTCGTTACTCATCATAATAATTACTACATAATTATTGTATGGTGCTATTGCTTCTCATTAGTTTTGGAGACTTTGCTGTGTTCCTTGCCGATGACCGACGAAATGCCTGGCTATCGGTAGACTTGTGCGGAAAAAATGCTAACTGGAGTGTTGTTGGCATACTGCGCTATTGAAGTCTTCACTATTGACTAAGAAACCATTTTTATTAAGGTATGTAGTTATGTCGTCATACCCACAGCATTCAAAATGTGCATGTATAAAGTGTAGGCCACATCTATTCACACTATATGCACCATCCGTAATCAGTTATTATTGCTATATAATGCGGACGCCATAGCTAGCATTCAATGAGAATGCATTTGGCAATAATTTTTCATCTCTTACGAAAAAAAGTGTTCAGAGATTCCCCTTCTTGCAATAGCCGTCATTTGATAATAACCCTGTCACTTATACTATCCTATTATTGATCAGTTGAAACCCCGGGGTTGTCAGATATTTCTAGCAGCATGAGTCAACAACAGCTTAGTCTACAATACATTTATCTGGAAATGAACATGCAATGGTCAATAAAGGGGAAAAAAAAAAGCACACACACTAAATGACCGTGCAGCTCCTTTGATGACATTGCAAATACTGAAGCTCCAGTCATTCAATAATAAAAATCTCTGAGGATAGGCTGGAGTCTCATGTCATTTTGACCTTCTCATACTACATTCATGTTATATGGAGTCAGGTGGAGCCTAAACTCCATTCATACCCCAGATTCACCTATTTGTCTCTAAGGACCCAATGGGTAATCAATACAAGTCGGTAATGGGTCTAGACAAAGGTTGAGACTTGTCATCGACTACTATGACCATAGTCCTGGTAGCATGAAGGCATTGGGCGACACTCGCAAACTAGCCAAGATGGTGAGAGATAGTCTTATCAATCTCTTTACTATAGCCTAGGACTCAGATCAGCTCCTGAATGTTCATGTATGGTATCTGAATTGCAAGCCTTTGTAGGTATATAGCATTGTATAGCTTTCACTTCCAGATCTCGAAAATGGAAGCTCACGTCATAGAGCGGACAATGGTGGTATTTGATGATATCATACTCGTCAGCCCGTAGATATGCACCGTACACTGCTAGCACTGCTGGCTCGCCTCTCCTTTCTTCAAGTCCTCTTTCATTCTCATGCCATAAAAGCGTAACTGCTAGTATTGCCTGTCGAGCCCACGACCCAACAAAACGTTTTCGGATGGAAATTGTTCAGATCTATTGACATTTTCTCTACAGGGAAATGACTACAACTGCGCTAGGCATATGTAAACTTTTGTATGTTGCTTATTGGCATAGGGCCAGAGGATCTGGGACTGCCTTGTTAATGCCTCACTGGGGCAGCGGAGAGTTGGTTTTTCTGTCGCAGCTTCTACTGTAAAAATTTATCCATGACATAATTGACTCCAGAATCGCGCCTTTCTCAGCACATCGTTGTCCCGACTCCGTCCATTGTAATCTTGATCCACCATCCCTTCTTCCTCACTTCCAAGATGTACGGAACTGTTGCACGCAGGGCTTATTCTACTGCCAGAGTACGTCTCCATTACATAAATCTCTCTATCTCCAACAAGCAAATGTGTCAACCGATTACTTCATCTCATTCAAATGTGCATTTATCATCGGATTCGCCTATAACTATTAACAAGATCTCGATTCTTATGGCAACAATCGTGTTCGTTTCTTCATCTTTTGATTAGACTGCCCTTCCCCCCGTTATTGGCTCGGCCAAGTCCATTGGCAGCCCCAAGGACTCTGCTCGCGTAAGTAGCTTTGCTTGTCCTGTTACCAGCGCGCGTGTTTATATATTTTTATTTCTCTTTATCGTTCACTTGGGTTGCGATGCACACAGATGTCGTCAATGATGATTTCTAGTTAGGGACAACTGCATGCCCTTGGGCAAATGCTGATCAAACTGGGAAAAAGATAGTAGATATTATCTGATTCGACATCGTATCGCAACCTTCAACTACCAGCAATTATTTTGTGGCGTGTAGAATGAAACGCTTGCAGGAAGATCAACATTGGACACACAGAGAGGAACTCTTTCATCCGTGTCTCTATGTTCGCTTGTTGCTTTATGCAATCATTGAAGAGAAATCCATGATTTTTCTATAGTTTCAGGTGTAGGATCATTTTTTTTCTAACCTGGACCATCTCTGAACGCTTTGTGTTCATCGCATACGCTATGAACAATTATAGATGGCCAAGGTCGTTGACTTCTACAAGGGTCTTCCCAACGGCGCCGGCCCTGCTGCCAAGTCCACTGGTTACAAGGCCCGTCACTTCGATGGCAAGAACTCCAGCATGACCCCCGTCTTCCAGACCATTGCTGGTGTCTTTGTCCTGTCGTACACCATCGACTACCAGTTCCACCTGAGTAAGTGTCGTAGAAAAACAACAGCCATTACGCGTGTTCTTTATTGTTTACATGATTTTTTTTTGTTTTAGCGTCATTGGTATCCCAAATTTGAATGATGATACGATAGTTAGGGACATCAGATCAAATGATGTTGATTTAACTGGGAAAAGATAGTAGAATTTATCTGACTCTATTGATTTGGGATATCAATGTTACTGGATACATTTTTTTGGTTTTTCGTAACAACAAAACACACACGTAACATGACCATTCGAACGACTAACTTGTTTGTCCTTTGTGTTTTTTTCATGGTCATAAAACAGAGCACCACAAGAACGTTGCCCACCACTAAATCATTTGCCGATAGATATACCGCAGTGCAAAGAAACCCCCCTCCTCACACCCTTGATGTCAATATAAAAAATAGCTACAAATACAAACGAGCGCAGAATGGTTTCTTTTTGCGGGACCATTGTTTTAAGGAACATAATCAAGTGGTGAGTGAGTGGAGATGAAAAAGGAGTAGACGCTTGTTTTTCTTGATTTGAACGGGTAGAGCACTTGAAGAGTTTGACTTTCGAAAGTCTGGAAAGGTGGTACTGTAAATGGACCTGAGAGTTGACTCTCTACGCCGTTTTTTCATGGCGACTAGCATTGTATAGTCTCGTGTTCCTCTGAGAGCAAATGTTTGTAGTGGTGAACTTGGTTTTGTAGGACACCGCGGAGGAGTGGAGAAAAGCAACACGCTTATGGTGCATACAGGCACAAATAACAAGACGAATGTAAACACACGCGTCGAAGAATTAGTGGTTATAGACATTTTTACGTGAAGCGTAATTTTGATCTTTTGACAGTGCCTATCCTTGTTCTAGGAAGCGATCACCCACAGCTTGGGAGTGCATGACGAAAGCGCGGAACATATCAGAATTGTTTTGCTTTTTTGTTTTGTTCAGGGTATCCTGCATCTCTCTTTCTCTCTCTCTCGCTAAAGGCACGGGAAAGGAAGATGGTGGAAGGTGCGGGGTGAGAGGGGAACCGCAAGGATATACAGAAGGAGGAAGGGCTCAAAGGCAGACAGGCATGAAGGAAGAATTTGATTCGATAGAGCGCGACCTGCATACTGGTGTCATGCAGGTGTTGAGTATACAAAAAAAAAAGAGATGCTGTAGGTAGGTCTTAAACCTCGGTGAACACAGCGGGGCGTAGCGTGTGTATTGTGGGAAGAAAAAAAGCTGACTTTGTGTTTGTGTCTGTGTTAGCTCTCTTTTTTTCAGTATAGCAGCTCTTATTTCTTCAAGGCCAGTGCAAAGCCAATAAACATTACTCAGAGGGCAGTAAAACGACAGTGCCCAAAAAAAGGGAAGAAAGATAGGAGAGATGTGAGACGGACATTGGGGAGGCGCCGTCTAATGTTTATTCATGCATTCGGTTGGATATGGAGTAGCATCTTTGGCATATGCCGCCAAAAAATTGGCCGAGGACAGACTAAGTGCGAGCTCTATATCTTTAGGACGCCACTGCGTATGTTTTTTTTCTTGTTTTAGTGCCAGGTGGTCGTCAAGAGCTAAGGGGTAAAGGGGGGATGACATTCTTGTGTAGGGAGATGCGCGTCAATTCACAATGCAACAAAAGAGGCCAGAAAAAAAATGGGCCAACCACTTGAGCTTGAATGACCCAAAGATGTGGGTAAGCAAGACTGAAAATAGTGAGAGAGAAAAAATGTTACGCACAATGGCATATTACCTCTCTGTGCATTTACGGGTCCGCGCGGAGGGGGGTCCTTCGACTTTTTTTTTTCTTTTGTTTCCTCAGGGTAACACTCCCAGACACGTTTGTCGTCATTTTTTTCTCCTCTCTTGCAAATGGGCCATGCTGCCACAGTAAAAAAATGGGAGGCTTGTTGTTTGCACATTGCACGGCAGCATTGTTTGTGGTGCAATAGTCAACGTGAAAACAAGCAAGATGGGAGATTGAAGCGGAGTTGCCGCCCTCAAATTGATTACATTCGTTTCCTTGTTCGCCTCTTGGCCTGCGGGATGCAAAAGAAAGAATGGCGCTTACGCGGTATTTTTTTTCTTTTTTTTGGATTGATGCTTCACCATCCACTAGGTCGTATGTCGACATATGGTTGAGAATGAGAGAGAGTCGGGGAGGGGGCAAGGGAAGAGAACCACCCAGAGGAATGTATGCAGAGAGCACTTTTCTCTAAAAAGCGATAAAGCCGAGATCTAAAACTGGATACCATTAAAAAAGTGAGTCCTACTCTTTCAGGTGATAACATACGAGAGCTTTGGGCTTGCTGCAAATTGTCATTATTTTTTATTTTAAAACAAAAGGCTCTCAATGAGGTAGGCGGGTTCGTCATTCATATAACGTTGTGGAAAGGAGGAGGGTGGGAAAGAGGTACCCATGATTCGCCAAACTAAAATAACATGCCACGAGTGATGAGGGTCCGATCACGCTCATACAGCCACGTCGTAGAGTTTTTAACTCCCTTAAACAACAACAAGGAGGAGGAAGAGGTGGTGACGATGATGATGATGATGCCCTCCTCCCCTTCCCTCCATCCATCTAAATGTCTCACGCTCTTGCCGACACCCTAAAAGTCACCTGGAGAATATGAACGAGTATGAGCCACGCTCTTCGTACATCCAAATAGGACAACCATGCCGTTGAAGGCGATAACACCAATTGTAACAAAGCAAGCATGTAAACTTGGGCGGGAGACACAAGGAGAGCGCAATGGTGGTGTTGCAATGCACTTATCATGAGCCATTTGCAACACAAGAAATTATTGGCGTTCAAACGCGCGACGATGATCGGTCGAGTAAGCAAAGCTGTCTTATAGTATGCGAAGAAAACGGTCGTTATCCGTTTTCTATTTCTATCGTCTCCCCTTGTTGCCGTTTTCTCATCGTCGAAGGGTTCTAGCAATGACGAAAAGAACAAGGGGATGAAAAGAAGCAACCACAAAAATAAATTGTTGCAACAGATATGTAGGGGTGCTGAGGAAGCATCGACAATAAATATCCACAGGAACAGGGGTGGACTTCCCGACTATCGTCTTTGGATCGTGAAGGGTGCTGGGAACAAAGGTGCAGACACGAGACATATTACGAGGTGGGCATTGGGCTAAGAGAGAATGGGAATCTGTTGACAGAGTCAGAGAGAGGCCACCCGACCATCATGACTATACCCATGAACAGCACGATAGGGGACAAAAAAAGGTGAGGGGGTGGGATAGGGAGAGAGGGGTCACTCGCTGAACGTACGGAAATGGCAGGGAAGAGAGGGAAAAAGGACAGGATCATATGCCAATGGAGCTCAAAGGTAAACAAAGCACGATACAATACGAGAGCATGCATCGACCATGGATAGCCCAATTCAGTCTCTCTATGCTCGAGCTCTTTATAATGTCCTAACTATTCGGGGTTGAGGCCTATTGCAGCTTATGAACATTTTTTTATCTTCGCACAGCTCACCTCCCTCCTCTTTTCTTTTCCTCTGGCATCAATCTCATTCCTCCATTCACCATTTCACCGTTTCTGTTACATTCTCTACTCTCACTCCTGTCAATCCGACATTGCTGATTTGGCTCACTCGTCCACTCCACTCATTTTCCCTTTCCTGTCGCACACTCAACACTCGGCTACATCCAACTCACCCGAATCCTTTTGCTGGTAAGGACACTTCCCAGCCCGAGCCAATATGGGTGAGCCATCACCCATATCACCCAAACACACTCTTTATTCCAGGAACTCCACTGTACCTTACTCTACAACCCCTTGGACCTCGCACCCTTTTCCACTACCCCTGCACCTGTTTATATTTCTATTCTACCATGCTTTTTTACCCCCCTCCTCCTTCCTGTATTGGGAGGGAAAGGAGAGTGAGTTACCTCCATCAGAGACTCCACGGTGTCCCTTCAGCTGGGTGTCCAAGATGAAGGATAAGAGGGGAGGCTCACTGTGTTCAGCAGAATCGATCGTTTCTCACACAAGCACCTCATATATCAGTCCTCATCAGTGGTTGCCCTGTTGGGTGGATAAGCGTGGAAACAGAGAGAGAGAGAATGAGGGTACAAATGCATCTCTCAGTCATCTCAGGTACACACACCTAGATCCTTACAGCCAAAGAGTTCTTCCCGCATGTCCCTCACTCTACCAATCGCGTATGCACATTCACGCGTGTGCACACCGAGAACAGAGACAGAGAAAATTTGAAAGGGACACATACATTCAGCACATCATCCCTTATCAGCACAACAGACCCTCATCATCATCTATCTATTCATACCACCAAGAGTCCTCTCATTTGCCTGCCAATATAACTTCTTACCCCCGTTCTCCTTTCCCTCCTTCTTCTGTCGCCATCGTTCATGTCGAGCACATGCAAACCCTCGTTTTCCACCCTTTTCTTCCCGAGCCTCTCCCTCTCTCTCTCTGTTGCTATCTCTCTACTACTCTTCTCCTGTTCAGCACAGTTCGTTTGGCGAATGGTGGCACGATATGTTCCGCATGTCTGCGGGCATAGTGGCCAATGTTCAGCGCACGAACATGATGTGCTCAGCCATGTGAGACGAAAAAGGGGCCACGAAGCTTGTCCAGCGTAAAGTGCTGCAAAGCACCTGTGCCGCCGTCGTCACACCTTTCTTGCCCCCTCCTCCCCTGTGCCTACCCTATGATTGTCACATTCACGCTTGGGCCATCCTTCGTACTATAACACCGCTCCCCAGTCAAACCTGGTGGAGCAAAAGGGTAGGCGGGGGTCAAAACACTGTATGGTTGAAGGGGTTTCGAACTCATTTATTTCAACCTTCAGCGCGTGTTTGCAAGCGCGTTTGACCTTCCTATCTCTCTCTCCCTTTCCTCCCCTTCTCTCTTGGCTACTAACATGAGCCGCTTCTCCCCGTCCACAACCACATCCCAGCCCCCAAGACACATTTCCTGACAGTATTCACATGCATTTTCTCATGGTTTAAAGTATCTGATCGACACTCTTGCATACTCCTGTGTATCCTTCACAATCGCTCTTCCCATCCTTTCTATTGTGTTTCCACCCTACCATCCATGACGCATTTTTGCCTTTTTGCTCTCCCTGTCTCTCTCTCTCATCTCTTACGTTTTTGTTCTTTTTCACACTTGAGGCTCTCGCACGTATGGTCCCTGAATGAATTACCTCTGCTTTATATTTTTCTTGTGGCTCTTCTATGCTAACATTTTCTTTCTTTTCGTCTCCCTTTTCACCATAAGTAAGACGCTCTTAGACACCTCCTCGACTCTACACTCTTTTTTGGCGCCTAGAAATAAGCCTCAGTAATCCAGTTATTCCAAAGAATAAAACAGAGAGAGCAGACAACAAGAAGAGAGGCCTTTTTAAAGGGAACTAATCCATTTCCGCCGATTCGTCACATCAACGGTAAGTGCGCAACAATCTCTTTTCGTCCGTGCCCCTTCCTCTCCTTCTCTCTCTGCTCTCTCCTCCTTAGTGTTAGTAACACTAGGAGGATCGGATCAACCGTTAATAGCAGCCATTGTATACTGCTTTTTTCTTGGCTTATCACCACCACGTCAATGGCATTCTTGCGCTTCGACCATTGTTTCTTTTTCCTTTTATGTTTTTATTTTTCTTCATCCCGTCACTTTTGCCTCTTAGCCGTATCTACTCTCGTTTGCGGAAACGACCGTGCCTATCTATTTATCCTTCACTGCCACTATTCAGCCCTCTGTGTTTGCCCCTGTTGACGTCCACCCCACTCTAGCATCTTGATCATTTTACGAACATCCTATCTATGTCTGGGAACCTTGTCGTATTTTATGTTCTGCATCTTGTCAATCATCTAGTTGCCTCTCCCCTTTCCCTTTTTTTATTATTATTCCTCAATGCTTCTTCCTTCCCTTTCACCCACTACATGTCAATCTTCTCGACATCCATCTAATCCACAGCCTCTCTATGACCCATATGCTATTGCCACTTTTTGCAGTGCCACACTCACAGTCATGTCGACCGAGCAAAGCTCACCACGGCAAGAAGGCTCAGCACGAGCAAACCTCTATCAGTCATATCATTCACAGCTCGAAAATCTCAAGCGCTTGCCCGTCCCATACAGTGATATCTACCATGCCCTTTCTGCACATGAATCCATTCCTTTGTCTGCTCTTTACAAACGATTTCAGAGTGCATCAGCCGAACTTAAAGTCTGGCTTGAAACTGCAGAAATGACCGTTTTTGGCCTTCAGATGGATGTCGGTCAGGAGGGTGCCACCAGTAAGCAAGATGTCGGCGAGATCGACGTCATCATGAACCGCTTTCAACCTAATGTGGATATGCTGGTCGAGCTCCAGGATCGGATAGAGTCTCGTATCAAGACTGAAAAAGAAGCCGGCACGCCAATGGAAGAAGGAGTTGATCAATCAGATATGCAAGAGACGACAAAGACCATCAAGACTAGCTGGAACTCGCTCAAGACATCTCTTGACCGGGTCAAGACTGAGCTATCATGCGGCAAGCTCCGTGCAGAACTCTTGGCACATATGGACAATGTTCTCGTCGATATTGACGAGATTTGCACCAAAATCGATGCATTCCACTCTGAGCGCAGCAGCCTGAATGCCACAGAAGAAGATGTCACATCGACATTAGCGCCTTCAAGCCCGTCCAACTCGCGGCCGTCATCGCCTCAGCCATCTACTGCGTCGTCATCGACCGCAGCGGCCAGCCCCTCTACCACTACCACTGCTTCCACCACCGCCACCGCCACTACTACAGCCAAGGAAGCCGAAGCCGCAGCCAAGCAACGTCAGCTAGATACACTTGCTGACATTGATTCACGCATCGAGCTTCTGATTTCACGCATCGACTTTTTGGACGCCCGAGTCGGCTCCCTCCCCTCCGATGAGTCAAGCCTTGGTACAGAGTCAAAAGACATTCTCAAGAGCCGTTACCAGCAGGTGCTTGTTCGGTGGGATGATCTCAAGTTCCGCCGCGAACGCCTGAGCGACGAGCTTAAGGAGGACCGTTGGTTGGCCGTCTTTGACCAAGTGGCGGAGCAAGTTGAGTCGATGATGGAGTCAATGGAGCGTGCGATTGTACATTGTCAAGGTCTGGTTGATCAAATTAAGAGCATGGTCCGCGAGAAGATTGTGCCCAGTGCTCCTATCGATCGCGAGCATCTCTACACCATCTTCAAGAGTTTTGAAGCCAAGCACAAATACTACGCACCCGCTGTCACAAAGATGCTCGATATGCTTGAAAACGGCATCGAGAGTCAGGTGAATCGTAACCAAGATGTCATCCGTCGCCACCAGGCCATGAACCTCAAGTGGGACAAGCTGAGTACCGGCTTGGAGCACGTAGAGCGCGAGCTCGACCACATTGACCGGTATCTCGATATTCTCGATAGCGCTGTTGTTGGCTACTTCCACTCTCCATCTATGAACCCTTTGCCGGAGCGTACACCGTTTAGTACACGACGTCCAGTCACTCCTTCCGATCGTCATTTGGCTGCCAGCCCGACCTTCCAATCACAACAACAGATGTATGGCCGCGGTCGCCAGCCTGGTCTGCGCTCACCATCGCCTTCGCATGGATCATTGCGTGCTGGTGCTCGATCACCACGTAATGCCGGTGGCGAGGACCCTCGTTATCGTGCATGGTCACCGCTCCAGCCTGGTCAAATGTCTCCTTATGGTTCATATTCACCCTACTTGTCCCCTAATGGGTTGTTCCAGTTCCGTGCACTCAGCCCAGATCCTTCGCGTTCGCCAACACGCGGACTTTCGGATAAGTTGCGACCTTGGTGCCCATCGACCAAGCCAACCTCGCCTGGCATCCCTGGGATTCCACTGCCTCCAGGTCCTGCTCCTTCAGCTAGTTCGAGTGGCTACCTTTCACCCCGGTATGCCGAGGGTGGCCCAGCGATGGGTTCGGCACCATCTGGTCTTCCGCGTCCTAGCTCAGCAAGTCGTGACCATGGTGCTACATCGCCTTCGATGATCAGGCCACCTTCTGCCCAATACAAGCCCCCGTTCTCACCTGGTGGCAGTACCGTCAACCGTCAGTCGAAAGCCTATGGGTCTCTAGCAGCGTCACCAACACCCAATAAGAATACAAATTTGCCCATGCCCGCCAGCACTGCCGCTGCCAACCAGGCAGCGCGCGCGAGGCAAAAGCCAGCGGCACCGGCGACAGCATTTGGCAGTCGCGTACCACCAAAATCACCTTCTCCCTCGCCTGCCTACGGCCGTGTAACATCGCCTAATCCCAAAGGTAATACAGCTGGCTACCAGCGGTCGTCGTATATGCCAACGTCACCGTCGGCTTCGCCTTCGCCTTCGTCTCAGAACCGACTGACGCCGACCCGTCAAAGGCAGCAGGCCCTCAATGGCTCCCATCAGCAGCATTATCAATATGGCTATACGAGCAGCGATGACGGTATTAGTGGCCCTGGCGGTCAGTACTCAGCTGCTGGAGCTCGTCGTCCACCTTCAACCTCAAGTGTCTCAAGTGTGACGAGCGGATCGCGCCTCGACGGCTCAGTGGGTGGTCAAAAGATGTATTCGTATGGACGGAATAGCCAGCGCGACTCTGCCTATGGCAGCATCGCCGGATCGACCGCTGGCTCGACCTCCAGTGTTGGACCTGATGCCATTCGACCTTCGACGTATGGTCGTGCTCCAAGCAGCCCGACGGCTTCCTCGACTTCCTCTGTTACGTCTGCCTCAGCTGCCGCACGTGCGGCATCCAAAGGCGGCACAGCCGTACCCGCTGGCAAGGAGATTTCAGAGATGATGGGCGATATGAGCATCCAGGTGCAGGATCTGGAGCCATACGTGCCAATACCCGGTGATGAGCTCGACGAGCAGTTTGCCAAGGTAGTGAATGCCAACCCAATTCAGATGAAAGTACGCCGTTTGGGTGAGGGCAAGTATTACTTTGGAGGCTCTCTCGAGGGCCAGCATCTGACTGGTGGTAAGCTGGTCCTCTGTCGGTTGATGGAGTACAGCCGATCTGGATACAGTGTCGATGAAGACTCTGGCGTCTCGAGCGGCGATAGCCATAGCGGCTTGGAGGACAGTGGTGCAGACGGCAAGCAGGGTGCTGATGGCAAGAAGCGCCGTAGCAAGGTCGTTGTACGCGTCGGCGGAGGATGGCAGGATCTCGACATCTTCCTGTTTGACCACAGCTTCTTGGCCAATGACAACATTGTTGTTCGCCAGGCTTAAAATTGGCTCGCGATGTCCTCACCTCCCCTCCTCTCAATATCTAAATTATACCCCTTCTCCCATGCACCTTAGGCCTGCAGGTTGTACATTCTCCAAGAAAAAAATATAAAAGAAAATACCCCGTCATTAAAGTTGTAACAACATTGTTCATTCATTTTTGGTTCTGGTCTACGTTATTGTTTCAATTCATGCAAAGTTCATCACCAACATCCTCAAAGGACAATGACTCGAATGAGCCTTTGTACCTTGGTTTAGACCTTTCAACTCAACAACTCAAAGTGGTTGCACTCGAGCCAGTGGTAACGAAACACGTTGCCTGTCAGAGTCAAGGTGGCGACAACACCGATAAGCTTGATGATAATAACGATGGTAAAGAGGGCTCGTCAGTAGAGTTTAGGCTACACTCGAGTTTTGCAGTACATTTTGACAGCGAGCTTTCGCACTATCATACACAGGGAGGTGTACATGCCTATGGCAGTGATGGCCGTAGCAGCTGCCAAAGCCAATGGAGCGTAGGTGGTGACGATCCACTCTGGACTCCTGGCACCGTGACAAGCCCTGTACTTATGTGGATTGAGGCGCTTGAACGGGTCTTGGACAAGATGCAGAAGGCGGAATTTCCGTTTCATCGGGTGCGGTGCATTGGAGGTTCTGCTCAGGTACGACTTTATGTTGCAAAAAAAAAGTCTGGATCCATGAGTGCTTTGTAACCTCCTTTACGTAGTAGATGGTTTGCTCACCATATCTTGTTCCTTTGTTGTTGTGTTACTGGAAATTAGCAACATGGAAGTGTCTACTGGTCGGAGAAAGGACAACAAGCTCTTGAAAGGCTGCATCAGAAATTGCCTGACGACACAAAATCACTTGCGGAGCATTTCGTACAGGGTTTCACCATCTACAACTCACCCATCTGGCAAGACACGAGCACTTGGCAGCAGTGCAAGCAGCTCGAAGAGTTTTTGAGCACCAAAGCCAGCGACAAGAATTTACAACAGATGTTGAGAGATATCAATGGCTTTGACTCTGCGGGTACACTAATGGCCGAACTGACTGGATCCCGTGCCTTTGAGCGGTTCACGGCAAGTCAGATTTTGAAGGTATTTTACTCTTTCTCTCTTTGTATCAAACAAAGCATTTTTTTTTATCCTGCGGATGAAATTCTCAACATCGAGCGATACTCCATATTCATATAGATTGCTCAGACAGTCCCAGATTTGTTCCAAGAGACTGTACGGATCTCACTCGTCAGTTCGTTTCTTGCGTCGCTTTTTGTGGGTCACTTTGCATCGATTGACGTTGCGGATGGGTCGGGCATGAATCTCCTGGATATCTCGTCCAAAGCATGGGATCCCTATTTGACAGAATTTATATCATTCAGTATTGGCCAAAAATTATCACCTACTCTCCAACGAGAGGTCATTGAACGCTGTAACCACCATCTGTCGAACAGTGGGCAGGCCGCTGAAGATAGTGGAGAGGAAACCAAAGAGATGGAAAACCGACTGACCAAGATGCTTGGTCCCGTCGATGCGACTGGCCGAACCGTCCAAGGTGTACTTGCACCGTGGTTCGTACAAAAATATGGGTTTCAGCCCACCACCACTGTCACTTCCTTCACGGGCGATAATCCAGCAACGGCACTGGCCATGCAACTGCATCCCGGTGACGCCATCGTGAGTCTAGGAACGAGTGATACAGTCATGCTCTACACGAGTGCCAACCCCTTCGACAATCCTTGCCCGGCCCATAGCGCATTTATTCGCCAGCGACAACTACAGCGAAAGTTGCTTCTTAATAGCATGAGCCACAACGATGCTACAAGCATCCTGTGTCACCCTCTCGACCCTCAAGGCTTTCTGACGCTGTATTGCGCCAAGAACGGATCACTCGCCCGTGAACATGTGCGAAACGAAAATGCAGGCGGCCAATGGGAGCTGTTTGACGATCTTATATTTGAAGTTCTGGAGCGCCGCAGAAAAGTCTGGGAGAGACATGTGCAAAAAGATGAAGAATCAAACGCACCACGAGAGGCCAAGCCTGAAGATTGGGTCACACGGCTCGGCTATTATTACTTTGAGCGTGAAATCTGGCCGCCGGTGAAGGGTGTACATCGTTTTGAGGATGGACGGCCTGTGACGGAGTTTACTGGTGCGGACGAGGCTGAGATCCGGCAACACAATGTACTGGCGATCTGTGAGTCGCAACTACTGGCCATGCGCATGCGAACAACAGCGACGAAGAACAAAGATACTCTTGGTTCTACTAATCCTTCTCTTGTTGCCTCTGGGTCGTCTTCTAAAGAGGTCAATGCTAAATCGTCCATTTCGCGGATTCTGGCAACAGGTGGCGGATCAAAGAGCAGGGCTCTCCTTCAACTCATGGCCAACATCTTCAACGTACCTGTCGTCCCCATGTCTGAGGATGGGTGGATGGGGTCCGCAGCCTGGGGTGCAGCAACCAAGGCCTATCTTTGTGCTGTCGGTAACGGAGACACTCATACCTTAACATCGTCCTCTGTGGATCAGCAAAATGTAGACAGCACGGATAAGAGCCAAGGCGATATCCATCAACATATTTATCGACCAGACCCTGTGCATGCTGCCTACTATGCTCAGATCACCAAACACTTTTTAGATATAGAGAATAGTCTTATGAAGCAAAATAGTTTGGACCTGTGAAAGTCTGCTTTCGCAAAGCGGTTCTTTTTTTGTATTCATTTACAATTCAGGTTTTATTCTATGACTAGTACAAGACAACGTTAAAGAAAAAGGAGAGGACACAAAATAATGGAGATGGGAATAAAAGAACAGATAATCCAAGGGTCTTATGCCTTGAGAATTTGGCTCATAACCTCCTTGTTTTCAATGGCCTCTTTCCGGACCATCTCCAGATCCTTTTTGAAGGCAACGGTATCGATGAGGCGGAAAGCGCGTTGCCGTGGCGCATCCTTTGGTGTAGGGAGAACTTGGTCCTTGGTCAGAGCCACGCCGACATAGGTACGCTTCCACCACTTCTTGTCCTTGGCAGGATCCTGGTAGTACTGAACATATCCGCTCTCAAGGGCGTACAGCGTATGGTCCTTGCCCATGCCGACATTCTCACCAGGGTAAAAATGTGTGCCACGCTGTCTGTAGATGATGTTGCCGGGAACCACGGGTTGACCTGATCACACAGAATATAAGCAAACGATTGATATTTGTCAGTTTTGAACATTCAGAAAGTGCGGAACAAAACAAAAAATCAGCTAAAACACTTGAATGTCATGCGACTCGCCGCCCTTATCCTTCGCTTGAAAGAGAAATTTGTTCAGCATTTGCCTCCGTTGAGCGCGCCTTACCTCCGACCTTCTTGGCGCCTAGCCTTCGACCAGCCGAATCTCTGTTGTTCTTTGTCGAACCACCAGCCTTCTTGGTAGCATAACGGACCTGGTTGGCGAATGCTAGTAAATATGAATATATCGATAGAAAAAAAAGTGTCAAAGAACGTAAAAAAATCAGTCCATCTTTTCACTGTTGTACAATCCTGGATCGTAGCTGTGTGTCCCTTCCAAGTCTCCTTTCCGTCAAGGCTACGGGCGGAAGAGTACCTGACTTGTCGCCGGCAAGGGTGATGCGAGAGATTTGGCGGGTGAGACCCACAATGTTTCCTGACAGCATGGACATGTTGGAGTGCACTTTGTGAAGGTGATGTCAATGAAATAAAGGAGGCGAGAAAATGTCAATGCCAACGACCCGGGTAGACGGAGTTGTGTGACAGGCACTGAGAGAGTTTGTATGTAGAGGCCTTGTGGGTGGTGAGGGCACAATGTGGTCCGATTTGGTGGCTTGCCTGGGCTTTTCCACTGTAAACAATTTTTTGCTTGGTGCGATCCTAAAAATTGGTGGCAAAATGAGCGCGTGCTCACACCTACCAACTTTGTATCAAGTTTCAACAAATCCACCACCACTCTTTTCTCCTCGTCCCTCCTTTCATCCCTTCCTTCCACCCATCGGTCATACGACTCAAGTCACCATGATCTTGTTCTCTTTTTTGAAACTACAGGTTGTGCTAACGGCTTTTTTAGGGCAAGGGGAGGGGATCGTCCGTTACGGACATTCAGGATCACAGATAGCGGATCATGCTGGCTAGCACTGAATATTAGGCGAAATAAATTTGGTAAATGCTCACGAAGAAAGAAAAAAAGAATGTATATACAAGGGTGCGTCAGGTGTAGTGTGTGGAAAGTGACTTCATTACATGTCCAAAAAAGCAGCACAAGATTGTACAAGTGGACTACTGTTATCTATTCTGCTTCGCAGCAGGGGGGAAGAGCCACAAGCTGCAGATCGAACTTCTCTGCTTCCCAAGAGAATGAAAGGGTGTTGAGACGCTCATGATCCCTTTTACAGGGTAAGGGCATATACAATATCAAGAGTCTAAGAGATACATTAGCAGAAAAATCCCTTTTTACTCCTTGCCGATTGAGTGCTTTTGGTTCACTTGGTTTGATGGCTGAAGGTCGACTTTTTGGTCTTACTCGAATCTTTCCTATTCTTTGCACTCTCTCTCTCTTTTTCACACTTCTTCTTTTATTTGTCCATTATTCTAAAAGACATTGCTCTTTATAGACGATTGCTTCACTTCCATCTCTTCTCTCCCATCACAACTCTTTACGTCGAGAGTTCCTGCCCACTCGGGCCTTGTAGACTTCATCCACCTTTTATGCCATCACCTTTCATTCGTTCTTACACCACCTCACCTTCTACTCATGGCTCTATTTCACGAACACACGGGCCGTTTGCGAACGTGGGCACGCAGGACGATATGGTTCTATCTGATTGTCGGCATCCTTTGTGCCATTGTCATTCCCATCTTTATGATATACAGAAAGGAAGGTGCTGACGCTCGATCAGCCGTCGACGTGGAGCCCCAGGGAGTTTCACACACAGGCGACTTTATCCACGTCGTCGCCACAGTCTCGAGTGTTGACTTTCAAGACAAAAACTTTCGTGTCCACTTTGAGTTTACTCCACATGGAACCCTGGCAGGAGACGATGGTATTTTGACCGAGGCCATTGAGATTGCACTCTTCTACACCACACTCAGCTTTCCAGAAGGCCAGATCATGCAAGTTTTTTTTTCTTTTTAAGAGTTGGATGTTCTCTCGTTGATTTGCTAGATATGTTATTTTAGAGGTACTAAACGTCCTTTACGCCGCCCCTTTCTCTTTCAATTTTTGCTTTTTAGGCGTTCAGTGGATGTCACTATGCCATACACACGAGGAGCGCCAATCGACTACCCATTTGACCGTTATGTCAGTTACTTTGAGATATTGATTCACAAAGAGAAGGAGAAACTTCACAAGATCCCTGTCTCGTTCACTTTTCTGGCCATGCTTCAGACTGTTGAGTTTGTACCTGTCCTCCACCTTGACCCAACGGATACGTATAAAATCGCCATGCAAATCACCACAAACAGGTCACCTACCACCATCGGCTTTAGCGTATTCATTGTGGTCATTATGTGGGCTTTGAGTATCTCCATTGGTATCATCACCATACAGGTTGTTCGTAAACACCGTGAATCAGATGAGCACATTCTCACATTAGGTATTACCACTCTGTTTGTAAGTCTTTGGCAGTATTATTTTCTTCTTCTAGACTGGAATGCTGGGCAAGAACAATAGATAAGTCTCCTCTCCCCAGCAGCAATTATCTCTAACTCGCATTTTATTCCTTTGAAAATGGTGTTAGGCCCTTCCTGCTCTTCGAGAGACACAACCAGGCATCCCAGCCATTGGGTGTGCGGCCGACGTCCTTGGTTTCTACTGGTAACAATTCCGAGAAGAAAAATTGTAGCCATAGAAGATGTTTAGAGATCAAGTATCGCCCAGGTTTATTGGGTTTACTTAAGTTGGGTCGCTCTCTTTTCCTTTATACCTTTTTTTCTAGGAACATGGCGATCATCGCCATCTCGTCTATCTGTGTGCTGCTGGCCTCAGCTCTACGGTGGAAAGAGCCGACAATCAAGAGGGAACTCGAGTTACTCCGTTTGGAACATGACAATCAGTCGAGGCTTATCAAAGAGATGACAGTACCGATGCCCTTCCCACTCACAGGGGGTCCTTTCACAGATCGACAATTCCGAAAGAAACGAGTTCCCTTCATAATGACCCGTCATCCACCTCCATCCACACCTGAGAAACCATCACCTTTGCCTTCTTTTACGATCGAAAAGGCTAAACATGACCACCAGGAAACTACTCCCAAAAACGATCATGAGAACGATCACTGGTCGTTTAGTGACGATGACGACGACGACTTGATCAGCCTCCAGCGTATTCATCGAGCATCAGGAGCTGCACTCAACTCGAAAAATCACAGCGGAAGCAATATCATATCACAGGACGATGCAGAAACGAGAGTTCGGGAAAAGCCGAGTATAGGCCGGCCATCCCATGAACAACCGCCGTCCAATAGCCTTCTCTTGCCATCTGATCACTTGTCACCACCGCCTTCGACGGTACAGCCTAGCCGCACACCACCTAAAAGTACTAACGCTTCGCCATCAGCAGACGGCGAGTGCAGTTGTGCGCTATTGCCTGTAGTTTCGACAGAGAATGATACTCACACCTCTGAATCCTCATGGCCAACAACACCAAATTCAGAATCCTCCACATCCTCTCCATCCATTGTCGACCCTGATATCCCTGCAACTGTGCCTTCCCATACTCATGCCACCACAAGCTCTGCCTCTGCAATAACAGGTTTGCACAAAGTCACCGAAAGCTTGAGAGTCCACTCCCCACCCACTATATCATCACCGTACCAATATCCTCAGTGGAATGAATCGACTCCTAATCTACTACCACCTACGAGTACCGACCTTTCAAATAGTCGGCTCCCGGTCCATATGTCCAACTATCAGTATCATCGCTACCGCCATCTCCATCGGAACCACCGTCCGACACAGTCATCACAAAGTCTTCCTGTCCAACATATTCCTGTCCAGCCCACATCCTCGCCCATCGTCACTACACCTTCGTCACCCATCATCACCAGCACTAGAATGGCGACCGCGGCTGCTCCCCTGCATCAGATAAACTCTACTAGAAAACAGCCAACCTCGGCTGGATGCTCACCAAAATCAAGCCAAAAGGGGTCAATTTCAAGACTAACCACGCGGTTACTACCGACGGGTTCGAGGCCGATTGCGAAGAATGTAGTTTCGCCATTGAGGGAGACTACCACCACCACTACTGCCACCGCCACTACCCCGACATCACCTAAAGAACCCATGTCCAAAGGTATCGTCCGCGCCAAATCAGCCGCAGCTATAACTTCATCGGCGACCTCGGCATCCCGGCCTACAGTTTTCGGAGGACAAGGAGGACGCGTAAGGTTAACTGACGTAAAACAACATGCAATCCATCGAGGAGGAGGAGATATTGGGCCAAGCACGATAGCTGATTCGTCCTCTGTTAAGACGGAGGGGTTTATAGAAGGGGAAAAACTTGGCGGTTTAGATGAACGTTAGGAACTTCGACAGAAAAAAAATAAGAGCAGAGTACTGGGCACCACCCAAACAACATTTTGCACTATTTTTGTTTGCTTAATGGGATCCAGAAGGATAAACTGATCCTTGTACCATATCGTCGGTGTCATTTGACGAAGCAAGGCAAAGCGAAGAGGCATAGAAAATATGAGATGAAGAAAGTTGATAGAGTATGTTTGGGTGGATGAGAAAAAGAACGATGGAAAGGTGGAAAACAGATAGCGCCAAGAGAGCATCTAATACGAGTACGCATCATTAACAGAACACCTATGTTTTTTCAAGCTATTGCGCCCTATTCAATTACATCTCACTTCTGCGTCTCGAGCATCCTGCTTCCAGACTCGATCAACCTCCAATGTTATGTCAATTGAGCACACGTGTTGCTCTTCAATATGCTAAAGTCAATGAAGGAGGGAGAGCACACTCAGAAAATGTCTGAAATTGGAAAGATTGTCTACGCAGCAATAGTTTATCTGAGACTCTTCCTTACAAGGACATCCTACGTCCGATGTGTTGCCGTTCCTTTGCTGATTGCATGTGGTATGACGCACCATGTAATGAAAACATACTCCACGCTCTAGATCGTGGTCGGCACCAGTATTGTGATATTTTCCTAATGCAGTGGACCACATTTCACAAATATCAATGTCGAAAAGCGACCCATCGCCAAACCTAGTTCTCGTCATCATATAAACGCTCACCAAAGTAAATCTTGTGGAGCCGTAGGTACATGAAGTGTAGTATCCTAGTTGACTATAGTGTCGCGACGACATTTGCTTCTGGAAAAATCGCCCGACTATCTTTTATGCTTTCCTTGAAGAACCCAAACGCTTTTTCTCTCTCTCTCTTTCCAATAACGATGGTCGTTTTTAGACATTGCGTGCAGGCTTTGATTGTAACCAGACAAAATTTTTTACGCTATCCTGTTTGAAAAAAATATACCGAGTTGTATGGAATGTCGTTTTTTTTTTCTAGCTGGGCATTCAACCTTGGCTCTCCCCCCAGACAAAACACTAGTCTCGTACGCTGATCTTTGTCAATTTACATTAGGAGCGAGGCCAGATGGAAAAGCCATTGGGACTGCAGCCACGGCTATCAATATTCGATCAAGGTGGCACCATCATCGTTCTATTCATTCATCATATTTCACTTTATTCAGCATCGCCAATGTCAATACACTGCATCAGCGCTGGTAGAAGAGCATACACATGAAATAAACAATGGGCATATTACTTGCCACGGAAGCACTGAAGAAGTAAAAAAAATCATGGGTCATGAAAAAGGGATGCGCCGTCAGTTTGGCAAAGTGAATGTATCCTTGTTCCATATCTAAATCGAGTTGTACAGGGGAAGGAGGCGACCGTTTTTTTGCTCATTTGTTTATGCCCCGTTCTTTTTTGTCAAGTCTATCTACAATTTGAAAAAAAAGCTCGGGGCATCATGTATAACGATCATTCGAATTAAGCTCGGGTTGACGTTTGTGTATCAGAACAAGTTTACAATTCATCCGACGATGGAATGCGCAGAAAAATTGTTTCATCTCTTCAACGAACTATTGAATTGGAACGCGAGGACATGAGGCTCAAATTTTATGGGGAAAAGAGCCAAAAATACAGAGAGTCACCCTCAATTGACATCGTTCGTCGAATAGCTTATATAACACTCTCACTCTTGCCCATTCCTTTTTTCCTCAGACTCTTACCTCTCTCACTCTCAAGTCACCTCTGTCTTTTCACGCGCCAAGGAACATCAGAAAAAAATGTCCGGACAAGACCAGCAGCAGCAGCAGCTCCCTCCTCCTGATGCTCTCGGCCAGCTCCACCACCTGAGCCTGTCCGTAGTCGACATGAAAAAGTCGATCCCATTCTACAAGTTCCTGTTCGAGGATATTCTGGGATACACTAATCTGCATACTACGGACAAGCACTCGATGTGGTTCAAGTTTGGCGTCGGTGCCATTGGCATCTCACCGGGTATCCCGACAGTCGAGCACAATCGCTACCACCCAGGCCTGCACCACGTTGCCTTTTCGGTCACGTCGCGTCAAGAGGTCGACCAAGCTCACCAAAAGATTCTTGCATTCTACGCCAAGAACGAGGGCGAGGACAAGGGCTCGTTTGGCAAGATCCTTGATGCTCCTGCAGAGTATCAATATATGCCCAAGTACTACGCAGTCTTCTTCACTGACCCCTCTGGCCTCAAGCTCGAGCTCGTCCATACCCCACCAGAGTCGTACCTTGCTTCGAGCAAGCCTGAGGATCATATCAGCCAGTAGAACTAAGGAACGGATGTAAGAAAGACGCAGAAAAGGAGTGATGCCCCGATTCGGTCGTCAATGAAGGAGTGTAGCAGAGTGTAGGAGGAAAAAATTCCCACAAAGGACCAGAGCGGATCGTGAGAAATAAATTGAAAGAATCTTCCTCCTTAATCTATGTTCTCCCAAAATTAAATACAACCTGTGGATCACTTCGATGGTTGTTACTCTGCATTGATGGAGACTGGTATTTGCGGTTATATGGTACACGGGAGCTATGTAGGAGGGACATCATTAGATTTGGACGCGCATTAGTTGTTCAGAGACAGAGTTGGTGGATAGTTTGCCCAGAAACTTTAAACAGGAACGCGTCCACACATGGCATGGACAGCTACGAAATAAATTCGTATCATAACTTGCGAGCGTGGATGGTCATCTAGAGGATCCAACACTACCTTTGCTACTCAGTGAATATAGTAGAGAACATGGATCAGACTAGCGATGGTGGAGGGAATATCAGGACTGTTTGACCAGTTGCTGACGATTGCCACCAAATTTTTTTCCAATGTTTAGGAAGGTCTGATGCAATATTCGCGTCAAAATATCATGTCTCTAGTCACCCAATCATAGACAGTACATTTTGTTTGTTGACCATTGCCCTCCCTATCTCTTTTCTCTCACACTTTTCTCTCACACACACACTCTCATCTCTCTACTTTCTACTCCTCTCTCCTACAAAGGAAAAAAAAGTAGTCAACACAGACGTACGACCAATATGACCATCACTTCTCGCACGGGTACAATTCATCACCTGCAGCTGACGGTGAGCAATAAGGTGACCGCCACAGAGTTTTATAAGCGACTATTGGTCGAAATGCTCGGATACAAGATTAAGGTCCACTCGGACGAGCACACCGTCTTCAAGAACCATGGCCTCGAGATTATACTAGCCCCTAGCAAGGGTAGGGATGTCCACAACCGTTTCAACCCAGGCTACCACCATATGGCATTCAACGTCGACTCGCGAGACCTCGTTGACAAGGTGCACGAGCGCGTTGTCAAGCTCATTGACGAGGAGCTTGGCAAAGCCAAGGAGCATGCCCGCATCCTCGACCCGCCTATGGAATACCCTCATTACGGCGAGGGCTACTATGCGTAAGTGGCGTGACATCCTCTGTCCATGTTTCGTCATGAAGATCCGGTGGTCATCCATCTTCTTGTTGTTTCTATGCTAAGGTGTTCCACTTTTCCCTTTTATTTTTTGGAACCAAAATAGATTTTTCTTCACAGACATGGATGGCTTGAAGTGTAAGTGACATCCTATTACCGCTCCTTCTTTTCCTTGTCAAGTCTGTTCATGTAATATCATTTCTAATCTTGAGCTCGAGGTTTTTTCCATTCCTTTGTTTCCATAGTGGAGATTGTCTACGACCCTTCATTAAGTGACTAAACAAGGAGGTATTCTCAAACTCCAAAATCACAGAAATTTTATCTAGCCGTGGCGACGAAGAAGAAGAAAAAACGAATAAATTGGAAAAGCTATTATGAAAATTCTCGTTCTACTTGCTCCAGCGTTTTGAACAAATTATACAGCGACACCGCCCACTCGTCTGTTGGGCCAGGCCGTTTGTAGCTAAGGCAGTCCTGATCGCCCTGATGGCCGTCTGGTCGCAAATTGGTCATTGTTGCAACGTTCCAGTAAATGCCGCCCGCGGCCTCGACCAGCATCTTTGCCATCCTGTTCTGACGGTCATAATGCACCCAATCTAGTGGGTAGTGCAACAGCTCTTCCACAGGTACTGCCTTTGACAGTGGTTTTGCAGCTGGATGAGAGTGCTCGTGGCGCAGTGGTTGACTTTCTGCTGATGCTGTTGTGGCTACTGATTGTACGTCCATGAGCGAGCTTTGCAATGCAAAGACTCGTCGGAGTTGTTCATCCTGTGGCGAGATGACAGTTGGCAGAGACGGATTAAGTGGAACTAGTGGATGTTGCTGCTGTTGTTTTTGTTGGTTGTGTGGTGATGTCTGATCGTTCGGATAGGAATGGTCATGGTTGTCGTGTTTATGCTCATGATAAGCGCTATTGTACCCATTAGCCTTGGAGGGGCAATTTGGGTGGCCAAGATGCTGGTTACGATAGATGATCAATGTGTCAGGGCGAGTCCTTCGGATCTTCAAGAGGGTATCTGTCAACCGTTTTCGAAACTCAGTATCCGACAAAGGATGGAAGTGGCTGGCGCCCAATATCACAGTGTCTTTGATTCGCAGATCCTTGAGCCACGGCATCTCGACTGGGTTTTGTGTCTTGGTTTCGTTCAACCGGGTCATCTTGGGCCGCACTGTCGACAACAGGTCGTTCCGCACAAACTTCATGCGCACGTCATTTGGAAGTGGGCATAACGGATGTCCAACTCCAAGATGACATGCTAGATCGCCATAACAGGCCTGTGGGTTATCAAACATGTTGTATAGGATCGCGTCATGTAGCTGCCAATGGATCATGTCCCCGACTAGCATCATGTGCCGCGTACCCAACAGTCGACAAAAGTCACTTGGTTGGATTCGACTCGCATACCATCCAACGTTCCTGGTGTTTGTTTCATTCTGACTGGCAGCAGCTGGTAAAATTTCACCGCTGTCGGTCCTCTCGTTAGCCATATCCCAGTCCTGCCCCGTCAGTGCTGATGGCTCCCAGTGATACTTGCCCGCCTCTGGGAACGGTGGCCGATCAATGGCCGGATCACGGTCGCGTTCCGTCTTCTTCTTCTTGTTCCACCCAGTTGCACCGCCAAAGTCAGGGTAATCACGATCAGCTTCATAGACCCACTGACCCGCATCGAGAGCTGCTGCCATCAGCTCTCGGAATCGCCGTGTCGCAGCCTCACCAACAATCCTCGTTCCTACGATCCGGTCTGACAGTCCCTGCAGAGGAGGTTTGGCCGTCTTTCGGTTGATCCATGCCTGTGTTAGGTTGATACACCTGGTCATCACACGTTCATACGCCTCGGCCGTTTGAACATTTGCTGTCAGTCCACTCAGCGTCCGCGTCGACCGATATGACTGTTGCAACAGTTCGAGTTGTTGGATTTGGTGTTCAATGTTTGCATCTTCCTCTGTGGCCTTGAATGATGAAAGGGGTAAGAAAAATGGCTTGCTTTGCTGCTGTTGTTGTTGTTTGATCCTGAACGATGGTCGACGCTTCTTGGGCAGTACCTCATTGTTGTTGTCCACAGTAGCAGAAGAATCAGGCTGCGGTTGGCCTAACACCACATCATGGAAGAATGCTTGTCGCTTGTAAGGATCTGCTAGTTCGGGAGTGTGGACCACTGGGACGGCAGGAAACTGTTGGCGTTGGTTGATGTCTTCTTGTTGCTGCCTCTGCTGCTGCTGCTGCAAGTATTGTTCCTCCATCCAGCGCTCTTGCTCAGCGTGCTTCATGACATAGTATGGAATCACACATCCGAGTGCAACGTATAGCAGCACCAGCATCCGATACTGGAACTTAATGCTGCTCCTCCGACTCCAAAATCCACTGGTACCAGTTCGTCCGCTTCTACTACCTGTGAGACTAACATGATCATCAAAACTGCCAAAGCCGATACCACCAACACCACTGCCACCCATAAGACTGCTACTACCACTGCCACTGCCGCTGCTAAAGAGGAGGCCATTGTTGTTTCGTCGATGTCGCCAAAAAAACAGGCGACTCAAGGTTACACTCGCCTTGCTTTCGGACAGCGTCCTTGTCCTGCGCGGTGAGAACCATCCTCCTTGTTGGCCATGATGACTAGCACTGCTACCTCGCTTGTATGGATGATAGTAACTTTGCTCCTTGCGGGGAGTACTGCTAGAAGGTGTCGAAGTGATTGAGGATGCACTGGCAGGCGGAGTACCGAGCCCTCGTATGAGCTTGGTATTGATAGATGCCATATCAGATTAAGGTAAAAAAGAGAGAAGTGTCAAGGGAGATGGAATGATGATGGTGATAGAGTGAATACAAAAAAGTAAGAGAAAAAAAGGGTGTATCAAGAAAAAAAGAAAAATAGAGAAAAAGGGTGGTATGCACGCTCGAATCGAGGGGGGGGGCAAAAGGCAAGCCTAAGAAACAGAACGCTGGGTTAACTATGAGTTGGGAGGATGTAGAATGCCACATTGCCAGATGGAATAATATAGGATATGGAGAAAAAAAGGGGAGAGTAGAAGGAGTAGCCAGAATTTTGACAACATTTGTCAACACTCCTGAAAAATTAGTGTTCATCTCAAGAGGGCATATCGACTATACCACAGGAATTATTGGGAGGAGAGGAGAGGTGGCAACGATGGAGGTGTGATGGGTCAAATGCAGAGTGGCCCAGCGATGTCCCTTTTGCCCATAGTTTTTTTTTAATGAAAATAACAAACGCGTAACATTTTGTAACTAGGATATTCTGCGATGAACCATCTCCTTTTTTAGAGTTCGTCATGCTTGCGATGCACCTGGGGGCTTCCAGGCATGGGAGGTTCATATTCGTCCTCATCTTCGCCACCGCTTCGTGTCTCGTTTGGCTTTCTGCAAACAGCAGGTGTACGGAATTCGTACACGTACTCGCACTTTTCAGGTTCGGTCACTGACACAATCTCATTCTCGAGTCCACAGGACAGGAGTAACTGGAGATAAAGAAACAATTGAGAGATAGAGACAGAGATAGTGAGTAATAGATATAGTCAGCAACACTTTTAATACAGTGTTGGGGGTGAGGGAGGGAAAAGTGTGGAGCTTCAAAAAAAATTTTGGTTGTCCGCTTATGAGAATGAAATACCTTGACTGAACGTTCGGGTCCGTTCCAGCACTTGAGTCCTCCTGTGTACATCTGTACCCTGTAGTCATCACCGTCCCACTTTGAGAAGGTACTATTAAATCCAAAAAAACAAAATGAATGAAAGGAGATAGGTACATGAGTTGTTATAAAGGGATACCAGTTTGTATCAAGTGTACCTTGGCCATTGTGAAACAATCATTTGTCTTGTAGTGGTTTCCTTTACCCAAGAGATGTGTCGCCGGAGGATTTTTGATACGCATTGCCAAAGAGGCAAACCTGATATGTATACTCGACCGTCTTAAAGTCAAAGCACTGGTCCACCAGCTTGGCAAACTCCTCGTCTTTGCCCAAGTCAATCTGTAGCTTGCGCTCGATATTCCGGATCTCGTCCTTGACTTTTGACTCAGCAGCAACGGCGTAGTTGTAACTCTCCTGGGCCTCTTCAAGCTCTGTCAAAAAAAACGGGATATAGTATCAAGTTAATAACAACAATCAAAAATAATGTCAGCAAAAATGGAAAGGCAAGGTTGAAACGGATAAAACAATGCTGCAGGTATATAGTTTGCAGCATCCTTTCTGGTTCATAGACGAAGAAACCAGGCCGATGCTTCTCGGACGAAAAGGAGACTTGAGAAATATGCTGATTATTCTTCTTATTTTTGAAACCAGAGTTGACTGCTGCAAATTGGTAAGGGATATTACCAGTCTTTGGTCCTCGACCCAACCATGTCAACACTCGATCGCGAAGGTGATACACTCGTGCTAAAATACTATTCTCGTCTGTATTACCTTGAACCAACAATCCATGGATTGAATAGGTGAAAGATATGTACCATAGGCGTATTGAAAAAGTTCGCATACAAAACAAAATAAGAGACGGGTATTGTCAATCAAAGCCAACAATAAAAAAAATTCGATACATAGTCATAATAATTGCGGTATCTGTCATTACCTTCGCGCGCCTTCTTAGCTTCTGGGTTGATATCAGTTGGCTCCTCGGGGAGGGTGATAGATGTCTCGTCCACAAAGTCGTATTGAACCTGGTCCCAGGTGGGTGCAAAATCCTCCGCGACCTTCACAGCAGCCAGGACAGCTGGGTCATTGTACTCCTTGTTGTAGCCGTCCTTCATTGTGATGAGCAAATCGTTCAGCTGGCCAATTTCCCGCTTGACATCGTTTGTCTGATCCGAGAGTTTGCTGATCTCATCATCCGCGGTCAGGTCCTCGGGTATTTCTGCACTAGTCTCGGGTGTCGACTCTTCATCTTCGCTATCCTTTGTGTGCGAATTGACAAAGTCTTCAAATCCAGTCACCGTCGACTTGACTGTCATGTCGTGGAAATTCTTGTTGTAATTCTCCTGCAGGTTCTCCAGAGCCTTGTACAGTAGCTCTCTAGCCTCTTTAGCGCGTGCGAGTCGCTTCTCGTGCTCCTCTTTGAACGGTGCCAGTTGGACGAATCGAGCCGCCTTACGTTCTGCCCGTGTATCTTCCAGCAGCTTGTTCTGAGCTTCCCGTGCTTTGTCCAATGATTCTAATAGATGATAAGAGGATAGGATATGGGATCAGTAAAGAATGTTTTTTTTTCTTTTTTTCATGAATTACTTTGTATTACAAAGTAAGAGAAGGTTATTTTTTGGTCCTGGTTGGGCTTACTCTGACATTCTTCAACAGCTTCACGAAGTTGCGTTGTCTGATTCTTCAGATCCTCCAACCTTGCCTGCATTTCGCTCTTTTGTTTCTTGCCAAACTCGGAATACTCCTGTCGCAACTTGTCGCCCTTCTCAAGAATGGCGTTCACACGCTCACGCTCCGCGCGCGCCTTGGCGCCAATGCTTTCACAAAGATTGGGGCAATGGACACGGCCATCGTATTCGTCCGTGCCATCGCAGCATTCCGGGTCGCACACGCCATCATTTATACGCGACGATCGGATATAGGCTGGCTCATGGCCCACGTTCTCGCAGTAAAAGTATCCAGTACCACATGCGGACGTTCCTGTTTTATGTCGTTGCCAAAAGAAAAAGAAATCGTTGTGCAAAAAGAATTAGAAAAGAGCACAGGAAGTAAATTGAAACCGATTCATCAAAGGGTCATCTTTTTGTGACAATAAAAAAAAGAGAAACATGATCAAGTGGTACTTGCACTCTTACCTGGCTCGTCAGATCCATCGGGGCAGTCGCAATAATCGTCATTGATTGCTTGGAAAGGAATCGACTTTGATCCGTCCATGCACTTCCAAAGGCCATTGCTATCGGGGACATACAACTTTGCCTCTATTCATGATTGATAAACGGGAAACAGGGCAGGATCGATTTTTTTGGAGTGTGGAAGTCAATACCATTGAGTCAGTGGAGAAAAGTCTTCCTTCCCAACACTCAACACTGAGGAAAATAATAAAAAGTGAGCCACGTACTGGACTTGGAAACACCTCTAGGCCGGGGCTGGTCATTAGGCGATTTCGCAGTTACTAGACTGAGAGCAACGGTGGCGAGAAGGGTAATGCCAAATGTCTTCATTGTGCAGATGCGAAGAACTCTGTCAAATGCATTCAATTATGATGACGGGGCACCTTAAAAGACGCGTTCAATGCCTCCATCCAATGCGAAGGATGCACGTCACAACCCTACTCTCTGTTCCTGGATTGCCACCAATAAAAAAAAAAAAACTACCATGGCCCATGGTGGTACACGCGTTTTTTATTGTACAGGAAAAAGATTATAGCTCGACCTTGGCAGAATATTCTCGAATCTTGGAATAGATCACCTCTGGGAGACCCTCGTCACCATCCCGGTTAGCAACAATAGCCAAAAGGTCTTTGGTCACTTCAAAGTTGCCCAGAATATCGACGTGGTCTGCTGTACGCTTGCCTCCACGAATGTCCACGGGTGATGCACTCAACTGGTGGGTATACTCACGTGTAATGACAGGCATATTGGATGGGTTATATAGCTCCTTCTTCCAGCCATCCACACACATGTATCCCATCGACAACAACGGGACTGTGCCATCGCCGTCGCCTTGGTGGACACCATAGCTGATACCAAGCTTCTCATCATGCACGCTGGTGTCAATGTAAATGTTGGGAACGTCGCTCGTCTCGTCCGACACGTTTCCTGGTCGCTGGTCAAAGATCTTGGGTGTGAGATCGCTATACCGGTTGTAGGTGTAGCTTCGCTCCGTTGACTTGCCGACACCATACAGACAGTAAAGCTTCATTTTGGGTGCAACGGGCAATGACACCTGAAGTGGGTTCGCCCAGCTACTCTGGTGTTTTTCCAATTCTTGGATCTCTTTCCGTGTAGTCGCCACACCGATGGTGTAGTTCTCTCTCAGCATCTTATTGTAGTCATCTCCTGCCAAACTAGACAGCAGACTCATGGATTCATCCAATGTATGGTGTTTCATGCCCGACCCATGTGCAAACGCCAGCATAGCACCAAACGTTGGAGATTCAGTGTCGCCATAATCAGTCCTATTTTCGGGTTCGTCCCGCGCCTGCTTGACCTTGGCCATTGTTTCCTCTTCGTCGTGCAAGCCATCATCCGGTGCTCCCTCAAGCGTGCCCCACACCTTGTTACCGCCCTTGGGGATCATGCTCGACAAACCACCCCAGCTTCGGAACAGATCGGCACGCTCACGTCGCGAGAAGAACTTTTCCAAAACATAGGCACTGACGACACCGAGCTGAGCAGTATCCCGCACTTCGCCCGAAAGAACAGCCGCCAGTGTCTTGGGCACACCCAGCATGGGTCCAGCAATGTTGACAAAGCTGTGGACATGATCATTGACCCAATTTGGTCCACCTTTACCACCTTGGTCGGATTCGACCCATTTGAAGAAGTAAAGCATAACAAGCGAGCCCATCGAGTGCGATACAATGACGTTCTTCTTGCCGTGCGTCTTGAGCGACAGTTCGAGACTAGCCTTAAGCTTGGAAAAGTAGCCGTCGCGCGCCTCGAGGTTGGTGAATGAGAGACGCCAATCGTATGATGCTAGCTGCATGTTGTTGCTATCATAACCTATGGCAGCGAGGTTCTAGAGCAGACAGCATGTAATGATGTCAGTTTGAATCTTGGTATGTAAAGCCTTGTGATCAAGGGTATGTCGTTGGCTGTTGTTACCTGAATAATTCTTCCCCAAATCCAGTAGCCAGGGACAAAATAATCAGCAGCGTCCAAACCTTGAGCCGCCCTGAGCCGAATTCCTTCCGGATCAAGGCCGGTTTCGGAATCCAGACGCATGTTGGAAATCCAGCATTCCTTGTCAAGTAACACTGCCTTGAACATGGCTATCATTTTAAGAAAATCACACAAACAGAGTAAGAATGACGTCCGTGCATCATTTACGTTATCACAAGCAATTCAGCAGGAAAGAATGGAAAGAAGCGAAGATAGGTAGAGATAAAAAGAGAGAGAGGACAAACATATGCATGCACGTGCATATGCGACATTTGATTTCTTCTCTTTTTGCGATTCCGAACATAGAGTCTCGGCATGAGGTCACTTACTGGTGGTGCCCCACATGCGCTTTCGGAAGTACTTGCGCGAACAGTTGTGGGATGTTGACCAACTTTCAAGTCCTGTTGAGACGATGCCAGGAACCATGGTCACCTAAAGATGTACAGAAAGAAGGATATGGTGAGAAGATTTTTTTTGATGCCAATTGATTTTGCTTCTCATTTGTTGGTGCTGTAATTCTTTAACCCTGCAGCAAACAATGACAGGCCAATCTGGCGATCACCAGCCATACGAGAGAGCATCCCTTTCATGCTTCTAATATACGTACAGGATAATAGGGCTCGTAGCCATGCTCTTCCTTCAGTTCTCGACCAGGGTAAAACTCCTCCTCAGTCAGTATGTCAGGCTTGAACATGGCTGACACGTTGCCAAGGAACTCATCTGCCATCATGCCGGAGGGAAGTATAGAGCTAAGGTCAAGCTCCTGAAAGTACTGTGTCAATGCCTCGATGTATGGTGCATCCTTCGTCTGCCGCATGAGAACGGATCCAAGGACAACACCAATGACAATACCCAAGATGAGGATCACTCGCTTCCGGGTGCCTTTGCCTACATGGACCTTGTTTCCTTTTACGTCTGCATAGTGGTCAACAAAAAGGGTTGAGTGCAAAAACTGTGCTACAGACGGATTTCTGCTGAGCGACGGACGGAGTGGATCACTAGGGTCGAGATCACGCGTCGTGTCGTCCTTATTGGTGGCGACAACTGGGGTCTTTTTCTTTGGCGTGTAGTTGGTGTTATTATTGCTGTTGTTATTGCTCGTTTTGTTGGTGATGGTAGTGGTAGTGGATTTCTGGCCATTGGGAGTGGGTTTGCGTTTCCGTACAGCCATGATGGAAAGGATGAATGCGTTCCTGACGATTAAGAATGAGAGTGAATATTTTTGCCTGAATGAGGGTGTATATTTGAGGGTAGTTGTGCGACCGCTCGCCCTTCAAGATGACATCACCTAATCCTCCTCCCAACATTTTATTTTAACGGTGCCACTCCTTCATACTTACTCCAAACCAAAATATCCCCCCCCCTTTTTCACCCTCCACTCACCCACTCATCTCCCACGCGAGGATTGCTCTTCGAGGCTAAAGTAGAGCATGTTTGGGGGTAAGGTTCATGGTTTGACAATGTTGTGCTGGTGCTCAATCCATTTTTGTCATTTTCTCGACCTCACTCGTTTTTTTTCCCTCTCTCCCCTCCACACATCCAAACATTCCCATAACTCACCTCACTTTACCATTGGTACGCCTATGCTTGCCACCCAACTCCGTCACATCCCCATCTACCGACATGCAAGACCATGCATGGTGCTCATATCTCCAGACTCTTCCTATCGCTACTGATCATGCATCTGTATCCCGCACAGCCGTCGTGTGCGCCCTTGTTTTATTCACTGTCTCTCTTTGTCACCTACCACTGTTCTACTATGCATAGATGAGATTTACCATACCAAGGTGCTCAAAGAGATATATAAATATATCCATCCTTTCTCTCTCATTTTTTTTCCCGCGGAGGGAGCATATACATTTTGCGTAGTAAGTACGCATCATCACCAAAGCTCGCAAGATATAAAAAGAGCAACACAAATTTACAGAGATGCTGCTGTGCAAGTTTGGGGAACTTCCGACTCTTCAGAAGAGTACACGTAACTTGTCTCGATCTCGCAGTAAGAGGTGCTTCAGTTTTATTGACGGCGTTGGCCTCCCAAAGGAGGACATGACCTGTCTTTTGTCTCCCTGTCTCAGTGCTCACTGTTCAAGCATTGTTCAAAGCAGAGTGTCTGTTACACGAGTTACAGGTCTGTAAGAGGGATCGAGTGTTTCGGGGATGTGATTTCAGTGTAGAGCCTTTGATAGATCAAGGTCTGGACCATTGGGAGGATGTATGGATGGTAATCACAAGATATGGATAAGCGGATAGCCAATATTCCCAATCGTTTACAGATGGTGCATGTCTGTGTATCATGGTGTCAGTAAGCAAGATGCAGGTGGTGGCATGTGCGTGCATCGTATGCTGCTGCCTTGCTCGAATTCATGAAAAGGGCGATACTCCGCCATCCTATGCATAGTATGTCTCGAACTAATATCAACTGTGTAAACATTAACTACGAAAGCAACCAGCATATTGGCTAAGGAAGGATAGTATGTTTAAAAAAGGGAAAGAAAGCTTGCTGGCATGGTTTGAGGGGAGATCCTGGGCATGGTTACTGGCTTTCCCGTTCCATTCTCGCCCTCTATAGTCACAGCCTTCTCTTTTTTCTATAGTCATTATGGTTTACTCCACACAAACGAAGAGGGTTGCAGTGCTGAGAAACCAAACATGTTGACAACAGACTACATACAATTCAAAGGCGAAGTCCAGGCTCTTTAACAAACCTTCTTTTGTACATATTTTGAATTGTTTGGTCTGGAGGACAACTTTGTTATACTTCGGCAGCAGACTCCAAAAGGCAAGCTTGACGAAAGGAGCTTTATTCTTTTTAAATCTCTTCGTTTTTTCTCTCTTCATTTCTTTTTGCCATTCTCTTCATTGACCTGATCCATTGCAATTCTCCATTGCAAACAATACTTCCCTCCAACAAGTCTTGTCTCAAACTGTTTCACAGTGCTTGCCTATTTCTAGGCACGAATTTATTTTTTGAAAGACCTAACCCCCCCTGTTCCTGAGTGGCATATCCCTCGGACTGACCCCCCCTTAGTCAACCATCTCGACTGTTGTTTCCTCCATCCATATAGCCAATTGACATTCTCAGTCCTTATTTTTTTTTCTTTTCTTCCAACATAACATCGTCCTCAACTCTCCCCTCTTCATTCGCCATTTATTCCTCGCACTATGCTCGATAATATCGAGATTGAATCCATTGACACAGACTCGGCGTGGGCATCATGGACTCCACGCCCTGCTCCTACTCCCCGTACTCAACGCGCACACAGCATGGCCACAGATACCCTCAGGATCCGTGACAGCCTACACTTGTCCAGCAAGCTTGAATCCACCCCCATCTTTGATCACTACCTCCTTCCCTCTTCCCCAGCAGTCGATCCCCAGGCTCCTTCTCGGCAAGAAGTCCTGCAAATGGAGCGTGATCGACGGAAACAGATCCATGCCAAACTCCAGCTACAGCAACAACAGGCACAAGAGCTCGCACGACGCGAGAAGGAGGCAAGGCGGCAGGCAAAGCAAGATCGCAAGCTTCAAAAGGAAGAGTCTAAGAAAACCCACGACATGCAGTACCAATACCAACAGCAGCAATCGTCTGATCCTTCATCCCTATCGTCGTCTGCCCAGCGCATATCCTATACTCCCCTTCCCAACATGTTACCCCGAAAGACAAAGCGCAACATGGCGCCAAACATTGAACCATTGAACATCCACTCAGACTTGCCAGACAACCGTGCTTACTCCATCACAACCTCGTCCAGTAAATCCAGCATTGCAGAAACCGCTAGTCATCCAGCCGAACGAGGACGCAGCCAGAGTATGAGGGCAAGTTCGAAACACCTGCCATACAATCTCTGGTCCAATGCTCCTCAATCCCCAACAGTAGACCATGTGTCTGGCTATGAGAGCGACGATACTGGCGGCTCTTCAAACACCTGGGACAACATGCGTGAACCATTTTATTCCCCATCCTCGTCATTCTTCCCTGGATCAGATACGACGAGCTTTGAAGCTCACCCTCGTACAGCCTACCTGTCCATGTCACACCAACACAAGTCTCCAAGTAGTCCATCTCTCGGCCCTTCAGTGTCTGATACACATGCACACAAGGCGCACTCCAGCAATTTTGAAGACGATGACGAATTGACAACGTGTCTGCAGGGACTATCTTTGACAAGTTCGTCATCCAGTGGCAATGGCAAATATTTATTAGGTATGTACCTTCACACTTGTTTTCTCTGGTTTTTCCATGGTTTTGGTTAGTCCACATTTGAGCACCGCAACAACGTGCTCTGAAGAGTACATGCCATTTATCAAGAGTACCAACACATGGGCTATAGTACGTGCTATTGTGACAAGTGAGAAGGCGGGGGGCGGAAGGGAAGTGTCGGCGGGGCTAATCAACCGTTTCCGACTGCTCAGAGAGTACATTGTAGCTTTGCTCGATAGGTCTGCTGGTTGAAGAGCGGCGCCTCATCCCCAGCGGAGAGAGTAGGGAGGAAGACATTAAGAGTAAGAGAGAGAGAGAGTAAAACAGAGTTTACAAAATGACAAAAGAGTAGGGGTTGAATTACAAACAACCACGGATCGCCCAATGGATCGACCACACTTTGCCATTCTGTATGCATCTGTTGTGTGCATGTGGGCAGTAGTAAGGCGTGTGTTTCAATGCACTTGCGATAGGGATGCACAAGGGGGGAATGAGTGGCGCCCATGTGGCCTACTATTCATTTGCCGCGTAAAATATTACGCTGTTCCCACTTGTTGCTCTCGTACGTACTATGCATACCCTGGCACGCCACAAGCCATGTCTATTGCGTCTGGGGTTGTACTCTTTGTCTATCCATGTGTTTGCTCCAGAGTGACCCTCGTGGAGGCCTTTTTGTGATTGCCATTCGTTGACGGGATGATGTGGGATACTTGGCACCCTCCCCAAAAAAACATATGTTTTGAACACTGGAATGGAAGACATGCGCAGAGCTCCCCATTCGCTATAAAAAACGATGCAGCCATGATGCAGAGATACGTAGTGTTTCTCTTGGTGCTAATTACGCCTTTTTCCTCTTGCTTACCCAACCCGACACTACCCAATGAATATGTAGTCCTTGGAGCCAACGGTCGAACAGGTATTGAGCTTGTTCGACAGGCACTGGAGCGCAACTATCGCGTGACGGCGTTTGTGCGCGACGACAAGGCCCTTCTGGCAGACTCTAACCTACGCAAGAACCACAACCTGCTTATTGTCCGCGGGTCTCCTACAACCCAGGCTGATGTCGACCGTGCTGTCGAGGGTCAGGACGTTGTCGTCAACGTGATTGGGGTAAGCATCATTTGTCCAAAGACATTTACTATTGTACAGTGTCTCGAGCCCTTTTTTTTTATTACTATGTTAAGTTGCAAAATGAGCAAACAAGCAAGCATACTAATGCTTTTTTCTTTTTCTTTTATCCAACGTGATGTTTATTTTGCCGAACCATTCTTCATTCCACAATTCCACAATGCCTACCTTGGCATAATTAGCCTCGCTTCATGTCTGGTGACTCTCCCATCTGCTCTCATAGCCAGGTGGTCCTGCAGAACGCCATGAAGAAACATGGTAAGTTCTTGTGTCATCATTGTTTGTTTATCAATTCTAAACAAATAACAAAAAAACAAAATACGCCGATCGCGAACGAATGGAACACATCCAGCTGAGCTGACGAGAGCAATGATTCTCTTTCATATATTTAAACACAAACGCGCTTCTGTCTGTCTGTCTGTCTATCACAATGTCGCGTATGTGAAATTCTAGGTGTTCGCCGTCTACTCGTTGTCACATCCTACGGCTGCTATGGGCTTCGTAGCTACCTGCTCAAGACGCGATGCCTGTTCATCCGCATGTTTATGGTCCACATGCTCAAAGACAAGAGTCTGCAAGAAGACATTATCAGGCGAGAGTCCGCACACTTTGACTGGACCATCATCCGTCCAATCCAGCTCAAAGATGGCCGCCTCACTGGCCGTTACCATATCAGTGAAGGTGAACTCCCTCGCAATGCCAAAATCCGCTTCCTTGCTCGCCGCGACCTCGCCCATTTCGTCATCAGCAACATCAACAACCCATCCGCCATCGGCGCCATCCGCAGCATTGCTGGCAAGCCCAAGGACAAGACACGGTCAAGTCTTATCCCGCCGCACATTAAACGCGAGGTTGCCCGGTCAGGGTCGCCTGCCCACCAGGCGCAGTCGTAAATGCAGTACAGTAGCAGTTACATTGCCTGCCATCTAGCATTTTCAAAATAGCTTGGCCCCTCCCCCCTTCTTTGTACATTGTATTATATAAACTATACAGGACAACTTTGCTTTCCACATAATCTTGTTTATTTTATTTTATTTCCCTTGGGAACCTGGTGGATGTTCTCTTATTGTGGATTATGTTTGTAGGAGATTGTATGTCTGTGTGTGTACCTTGTCTTTCCACTTTTAGCGAGAGACAGTGTCGGTCGCACAGGGAAAGCTTGTCCCTGATTGAGGCGATGCAGGACACTGTTCCTAGAAGACCCAAAAATGCATACAAGCGCAAGAGCACTTTCTTTTTGCCCGGCTTACCCTTTTCTCCACAAAACTGCTCTTTATTTTTGCTTTCTGTTTTTTTCTGGATTTCCATTTTTTTTTGCCTTCTTCATTCATCCATCTTCATTCATTTCCTCAGCAATCCGAAAAAAAAGATGACTGAAATCCATCCCTCCGACACGACCCCCTTGCTGGGTCAACAGCATGGCCAGCAGAAGAAGATGGGCAAGCGCGAGAGGCTGCTCAACATGACGCCCCTGCAAAGCTTCTTCATCCTCCTTGGTCTTGTCATCGTATCTTTCACCAGTCTTTACATCATGCTTCAGTGCATGCTGCCAAAGGATGTGCCTGAGTATGTTGCCAACGCGTTTTCTTCTTCTTCTTCTTCTTCTTCTTCTTCTTCTTCTTCGTCTACCACTTCTCTTTCTGCCCTTGAATAGCAATGAAACTGCGGAGGAAGAGAGGTCTCGAGGAAGAGAGAGAGAGAGAGAGAGAGAGAAAAAAATATCCAAAGCCTCCTGAAATCACCTTCCTCGGGAAATTGAAATCAAACGTTGTATTCAGGGACTGATAAAATTTCAATTGTCTGTTTCTTTTTTTTTTCCAGGGACCAGAAGGATTGGATCAAGTTCCCTCGAAGCTATGAGGATGTTCAGCATCTGTCAATTGTCCTCAGCGGTTATGTTGTGGACCACTACTACCAGGTCATGCTGTGCTTCGTCGTGACCTATCTCACGTAGGTGAAGACTTTTTTGTGTGTGTCGGAGCAAGAGAGAAGAAAGAAACAAAAGAAGGATTTTTTTCTTCCATTTTTCTGGACAAAATAGCTCCTTGATGTATAACCTTGTCCCGCCACTATTTCCAATGTTCCAACATTATCTAGTCTTCAGGCTTTTGCTATCCCTGGCTCGGTGATGCTTTCGGTCCTCGGAGGTGCATTGTTCAAGTTTTGGGTGGGCTTCATCGTTGTCAGCTTGTCGGCTGCTTTTGGTGCCCTCCTTTGCTACTTCATCTCGTACTACATCGGCCATCCCATTGTTGAAAAGTACCTCAGTGAGCGCATTGCCAAGCTCAAGACTAAGGTAAGGGGGGGGAAAGAAAAACGTTGTGGTTCATCATCATAAGAGGAGGAGCGGAAAGAATGAGGGAGGGGAGGTGGATGGGCTACATACTGTCCTGCAATGGTCGTGTGAACATCCACCCCAAAACCCAAAAAAAGTGTATAGAGATGAGATGTCAAAAAAAAAGTCTAGCCCTTTTTTGGTCCCTTCATCCTCCGCTCCATACGAAAAAAGTTAACATTGTTTCCTGTAGCTGAAGCGAGAAATTATCATATACAGCCAACAAAACAGCCATGCTTACGCCCAATGCACACACGTTCTTTTTGCGTGGTTTTTGATTGAATTCTAGATCGATGCAAAGCGAGACACGCTCTTCTTCTACTTTGCCTTCCTTCGCGTCACGCCTCTTATTCCAAGTAAGATAATGCTTTCTACTAGGGGGAAAAGAATAGTAGTGACTCAATGCAAGGAACAAACAGACGTGAAGAGACTGTCGCTCCAGAGAGCGGCGAAAAAAAGAAAAAGAGTTGTTGTTTATCTAACCAAAATACCTCAAACTCACAACCTCCCCTTTTACCGTGGACGAATAGACTGGTTCATGAACGTGGCTTCGCCTCACCTCGGCATTCCCGTTCACATTTTCTTCTTTGGCACATATGGTAAGCAAACTCTTGTTCCAAACAGAGCAAACAATAAGCGTCATCCCTATTCGCAGAAAAGAAAGTATATCATTTTATTTTAATTGAAGGAGGGGAAAAGTTTTACTCACGGACCTCTACACTTTTCAAAAAAAAATTATAGTTGGCGTCGTCCCCAATACCATCGTGTCTGTGCAGATCGGTGTTGCCCTGGCCAAGCTGGCCTCGCCCGATGGCATTACGCTGTTGACTCCTGAGAACATCATCATGACCTTGGTTGTGTGCGCCTGCTTGATCCTGCCCATCCTGTGGCACCGTCATGCTGCCAAGAAGGAGCTTTTGAAGCAAGATCCCGAGGCTGCTCACGGCAACGATGCTTAAATCAAAAAAGCGCGATCGATGACCAAGATTTATATATATATGTATACAACAATTCAAGGCAGAGGGAGAGGAGGGGAGATGAAGACATGGAAAGAAGAAGAAGAAAAAAAGTGTATATACCCTCTCAAAGTTCGTCCGTGTATTTGGTTTTTCTTTTGGTTTTTTTGGAACTCGTTTATTTTTTATAACAAAAACATAAATGTTTTTTTGGATCGAAATATTGGCTACAAATTCTACAAAGTGTGCGAAAAAGCAACAAAAAAAGTCGGCATGTACATGACAGATTTGTCTATTCATTTGATAGACATCAATGAAAAAAGGGATCCTGGAAAGAAAAAACGTGGAGAGAGGATGGCAAAACGTCGCCATATCTTTTTGTCTTTTTTTACATCTCTGCCAGCTTTTGGCGGAATCTTCGGTGGACCTTGTCGTTGTCATTCGAGATACCTGCTTCTCTCTTGTAAACAAGTGAAGCAATAATAGGCTGCGCCGGTGGAGATAGCGCCTTGACGTGGCTGGTACCGACGCTGACACCAACATCGCGATGTTCTTGACCACTACCAATGGTGCTTGGCATCTGGATCGCAACACGGTACGAATCTTCGCGAACGTTGCCATGGATATACGAGACCTTGCCGAAACGCTTTTCATTCTGCTGGCCTGCAGCAGGATCTTCCACTTTGCGTTTTGCGTGATGAACCTGGATACTCGTGGTCTCATGTTCGAGGGGATTCTCCATCGTCATATTTTGGAAATGAGGATCCATGGTCATATATTCACCAGCAGTGCTTTTACTGCACATGTCCATGATTTTAGGCGGCGTGTCGACAATGACAGCCAGTGCATACGGGTTATCTTGTATGCTGGTTGGTATGTTAGGCTTGTCGGTTGGGTCCTCTATATCCGTTCTGCGATGGTGAGGGCGTGATGCATGGTGATTGTCGTTGTGATTATTGTTGTGATTGCCGTTGTGGACACTTCCCGGCTTGTTGACAACAGCGCCATGTTTGGCATGACCGACCTTTGCAATGGTAGTCTTGGGAGTATTGGAGTCGGCGGTGCCATGCCTGTACAGGATGGGTACGCCGTATGCGAACCCAATGATGGCCGCAAGGACGACAAGTATAAGAACCTTCATTAACTGAGAAGGAGAAGAAAAATAGGATAGTTAGATCAAGGAAATCAACTAATGCTTCGGGGTGGGGGAGGGGTGAAAGGTGTGAAGTATGAAGGAGATAAAGTGGCTGTGAGGTAGATGGTGATTAGAAAAGAAGATAGTAGCCTGCAAAAGATTAAGGTGTATTTAAAGCTGTACGCGAAACTACCAGTGTACCAGGTCCATGGAGTATGATGCTCTATCTTGCATTTAGACACCAAAGACAGATGATTGACTCTCGCGAGACATTTTCTCTCGAAGTTAGGCTGAGTGGGAATAAAGCAGGAACACAGTGTGTCCTTGCAAGACACTAAATCATGCTTCTTTGAGTAAAAAAAATCTCCAGGGGGGAGGAGGAGCAAGAGAACACACAGTGCCAAGTACCCTCTTCCATGTTGAGACCCCAGTTCCAGGATCCAACAGCGTGAGGCTAAAGTGACCAAAGGGGAGAAGGAGGGTGAATGCTGCCCAGCTTTTGGTGAAGAACGTGTATGGGTAAATGGATAGCGTGCTATCAAATTAAAGGGAAAAGCGCGACATGGGTGAGGTGGCTTTGCTCCTACTGTAGGTTCAGTCCTCCCTTTTCACAAGTGACCTGCCTACTTCTCTGGCGAAGTATTGTCCATTGACCTACACCAAGCACTAGAACAACCAACCATGGCACGCAATGAGGAGAAGGCTCAGTATGTTTTGCCCATAGCGAGAATGATTGACTCTTCAATAAGGATGATACTTTACTACACGACACATGCTAATTATTCTCGTCTGTCATCTTGGTTGTGGTCATAAACAGATCAATGCTCTACCGCTTCAGAGAAGCGAAGAATGCAGAGCTTGGAGGATCAAAGAAACCCGAGAGACGGCCCTACCGTGTCACTGATGTCACATCGCTGACAGAAGCAGAAAAATGGCGTCGTCAGGTCATTGGCGAGATTTCACGCAAGGTGTCCAAGATTCAGGACAGTATGTCAACCTTTTTTTTTTTATTGCGCTCAAAGGAGCGAATTGATTTGCACCTGCAAGAGGCGTAATATCCTTATGATCTGGGACAATTTGACAAAACCCGCCCATTACTTATCTATTACTACTTCCCTTCCTTTCACCCCCTATAGCTGGACTGTCAGACTACCAAGTTCGAGACTTGAACGATGAAATCAACAAACTCATGAGAGAAAAATATCGTTGGGAGCAACAGATCGTTGACCTTGGTGGTGTCGATTACAGGATAACAGGACCAAAGACCCTTGATGCACAAGGAAAAGAAGTCCCTGGCGCGCGAGGATACAAGTATTTTGGACGGGCAAAGGAATTACCGGGCGTCAAAGAGCTATTCCAACCACCACGTATGTTGTCTGCTGTTTGTCTATATGAACGTGTTTGTTATCGTTGTTGGACATGTACGAGAGCCTCTGACTAATTCCAATGGATGTCTCCTCCTGTTAATATTCCTTATCACCGTGTTTAAAACATATAGCACCAACATTAAAGGAGAGGACTCGAGCAGAGCTTTATCGGAATGTGGATGCAGAATATTATGGATACCGCGATGAAGAAGATGGCACGCTGTTGGAATATGAGGAAGAGGAAGAGGAGGCTGGTAAGATTCAAGAAGTCATCGAGCATCTTTGAAGACAAAATTTGGTATGTTGAGAGAACCATGACAACGAATACTGATCTGTTTGTTTGTATTTATTGTCCACCAAAAAACTAATAGCATTGGAAAGGGAAGCAGAACAGCAAGCTGAAAACGATATGCAGGTTGACGGAGCACCAACAGACGCCATCACAAAGCTTTATGTGCCCACACAGAAGGAGGTCGAGAGTTATCTCGTAGAGAGAAGGAAGCGTGCCATCATGGAGCGGTACATGACCCAGGACACAATACAAAGCTCATAGTACATAGTTTGCGACCACCTCTTCTGTACGCTCACCCATACAACATGAACATGTAATTGTATCATATATTCATCACTAAAATTTGGACGTATTAGAAGAGTCTCTTCTTTTTGGGCTTCCTCTCTTTCTCAATCCTCTCACGTTCCAGTCGCTCTTGTAATTTTCTCCGCCGCTCAAGCTCTTCTTGCTCTGCCTTTGCTTGTTTGTCAACCTTTGCGGTATCGTGGTTGGAAACAAAAAAAAAAAGAAAAGTTTGTATCAGAGTGCGGGTCAAAATAACAGCAACACATGGAAGAAGATGTTACTTGTGACGATCTGTAGAATACCTTTGGACTTGGGGGCGGAGCAGGATCTGTCACAGCCAACCTCTCGCTTTGTAGACTTGAAACACTAGGTAGAAGGGGTGCTTCTGTAACCTGAGTGGATAGAACACCCTGAGAAAGAGGCGGGTACGCTGAATCCACTGATGACATCACTTGGCTGAGATGTTGATGAGCTGGCAAGCATATATAATAAACAAATGTTCACCACGATTAGCGTCAACTTGCTATAGACTACAATCCACAGATTTCTGTTCCCGTAGTACACAGGATCTGGCATTCTTACATTTGTCGGCTACATTCTTGGAGACTATACTGCAAAACGACTGAATTGTTGGATCGGAAAATAAATCCCATGGTCCTGCTGCTGCCGGTCGCTTTAACATCTGAAGATCCTATTGACGCGATTCAAAAAAAAAGAAAGATAGGACAAAAGGTTGGTGATCAAAACTTACTGGGAAAAGCCTCGAATTATCTCTAAACTTGTATTGGTCATAATGACGTACAGTCTTGATGTTGGCAACAACGGGAGACTCGGCGTCTTTGCTCCGGTACGGTTCCGTTGCACGGTGGCGATGCTGGTTGGCAATGCCATTGACCTCGAGTAGATCGAGGAGCTCCCTCACTTCAAGTTCCTTGGATTTTATCACAGACTCCAGATTGCGCACTTGCTTTCGGTACGCGTTCAAAATGGTGACCAGTGGAAGCGACAAGTGTTCATACATAAGTAAAGGTCCAGATACAATATTGTCATGCTGTTCGTTCCCTTGTAAGTCAAAATCCGTGGTTCTCTGTTGTTGTTGTTGTTGTTGTTGTTGTTGTTGCTGGTTACGATTGAGAAATGAAGGGTATCGCACATCAAACACATGCTGGTTCCATAGCTCTGCTGTTGTGCTGCTCGTAGTTGGCCGTGATCCTCCTATGGCACCGGTATTATGGTAACCTATTGTGGGTGATAAATTAAAGTGCCATTCTGCCTTTGCTAGACCATACTTAAACTCGTCGCGGAGTGTGAGCTAGAAAGATGTTTGAAGGGTGAGAGTTAGTGATGGAGCTTACAAGAAAGCAATACGATTCCATACCATCCTTCAGTTTGTCATACTATATTCTTCTCGTCAACTTCCAGACGACGTGTTGCTGCAGGAGTGTGTTCCTTTGCAAATATACTCTCCAAAGTTTTGAGTAGTTCTTCCAACTGCGAATCGTCTTCATAATCAAATGTCTTTATAGACTGTTGTCAAGGCAAAAGAAAATATGGATTAGTTGCACAAAAGGGAAAACGATAATAAAGGCATTCAAATATGGACAAGCGACCGAAAAATGTAGGGACGCTGGGGGGGGTTCTTGTTGGCAGTTACCATAGATCGTTCACGAATGTCCTCTCTCTCCATCTTTTCAACCCAGCACTGTCGAAGGTCCGTTATCATGATGAGATACAAATGCTGTGTTGGTGCAAAGTAGCCCTTTATCAAGAACGTCGCGTCCGACAGAGAAGATGAAGTGTTGGAGGCAGCTTGTTGTTTTGAGGCAAACAAGAGTCGCCATTCCTGTTGCCGCAAGAGGTCCATGTCCTCATCTGTCCATTCTGCCGTCGGCATTGTGTAGCGATGAGGACTAATACATCAAGAAATCAATTACACAATTTAACGCCCACAAGCCCTACTGAATAGGGTTTCATGAGAAATATCATTTTTGTGTAATATTTTTTTAAAGTGTGCACAAAGCTAGACACGACGCGTCGCTTTTAATAAAACCAATTTAGCGATTTGCTACTTATAACATTTTCGCGGGTAGACCCTACCTTGCTACCATTCGATCATTCATCTTCCTCCTCTCTGATTTTTTTTTTTTGCTTGTCTGTGGCGGCAATGATTGAAAATTTTGAATGCCCTGTGAGGTAAGACTACGTTCACACTGAATGGGCCAGCATTATGCTATTTCTCGTCTTTTGTGATGTGTACTGTCGACACTGAGGCAGTGACCCACGTAAAGCCAGTGCTCAAATATGCAACCTCTTTTTCAGCCACGCATCGCTTGCCATCATTAGATTTATCAAAGGAAAGCTCGTCCACTGCATTGGTGCGCTGTGGGGGGGGGAGGAGGAGGAGAGGGAGCCTTGTTATCTGATACAAGTTAGTGTCTTTAGTTCTCGATTTTTTAGCTTTCTCCCGAGCACACGCTGTGTTGACCCATCATCCGCTTCTCCTTTTAACGTTACTGTAGTACAGCTGCTCTATGCTCGGTCTCAACTTGCCATATACTTCCGTCACTTACTAAAATTATTATCCGTTCGGCCAGAACATCAATCGTTCAGGTATCACATTCTTATGATATTTTCATAGTCACTGTCGCAAACCCTCACTTAATCAATACTATCGCATTGTCCAGCATAAGTGGATGCTAAAAAAATTTTTGAGCATGTGAGTGGTAAGTTACTGTGGTCGTGGCTGTTTGATATCTGCGCCTAGACAGCCTGGCGGCCTAACGAAAGAAAGCAGTATGTAATAACAAAAAAAGCCTAAATAACTCATGGTTATCAACGAAACGCAGGCTTACACGGAAAATCACTACATGGAGAATATTGTCCCAGGAGTACTCTGTAACCACTTGGAAAGGTGGCACAGTAGGTTGCCTACTCAGCGTTTTTTTTTAACGAATAGACTATCCGCTATTTTGCCAGAAGGCTAAAGTTGATCTGATAACTACTCTTTTCATGTCTCTTTGGCAAGCCATTTGCATGATTCTACTACTCGGCTTTGTTATTTCCTACTTGGCTGTTAAACGTTTCTCTTTGTTTTTTTGCGATAGAAGCAACACCAAAGTTTTTGTTTTCGTCCCAAATAACCAACCACACCTGCAAACTCACTACATATGATTAATGGTTTACCCCTTTCCCTCTGTCATAGTTTTTTTGGGACTACACCGGTAACTTGCTTCCACTCTGTGCCTTATTAGATCTGCAAAAAGAACGGGATTATCCTGAATCCGTTTATTCACACAATGATCATACAAATGCAAGGTGTACTGAGAATGTAAACATTGTAAAATGTCGCCTTTTTTCTTTTTGTTACTCTTTTTTTTCAGCCTACTATTAGGTGGGTTTAGTGTCGCTGTGTGCTGTTTTTCAGACCCTGGACCAAAGATCTATTCCGCGCTCTGTTTCCTTAGTGTAGAGATATAAAAAGGCAATCACTCATTCACATCCTTGCCTTCTCTACATACACCTCTTTGCACTCAGATCAAGGTGAGCAAAAAAAATCTCAGTCTCCTCCTCTCCTTTCCATCCATCTATTCTTCATGTGTAATACATGCGAAGCCTGTGTTTTCTGAAAGAAATTTGTAATATTCGAGCCTGACCCATTATCGAAACCATTTTCATCTGCCAAGTGTCTAGATACGGTGTCCCAAACGCGTTCGTCTCAGATCATTATGGTTACTCCAAACATAAAGAAAAGGTCTTCTCTTGCCGCAATCGTGTTTGCATGTGTTATTATGGCACTTCTGGCTTCTCCGACTAATGCACGTGGAGGATGCCCCGATGTAAAACAGTGCAGGGCGCTTTGCCAAAGCTACGGCTATCCCGAGGGTGTATGTGAGGGCTATAACAATAACAATTGCTATTGCATATAAGTGTGAAGACAATGAAATTATCCATTTGACTATCAAAGAACAGTAATAAAGAATATTCAGCCCTCTTTACAACTGAATTACGAATTACATGCAATCCGTGTAAGATATCTATCTCTACATGTATATTTCTTCAAGTCTTTCCAAGTTATTACCATATGAATGTTTAACCGCACAATCTTAAAGTCCATACATGCTCTCATCCCCCCCCCCATTTCCGTCGCTTGCCAGTACTGGAAGTACACTTTCTTTTTTGGACGAATTAATGTCCTGTTGGAACGAGGCACTGTAAGCCCCCTCCGTGCATGCGATCATCCATGCAAATTTGGTGGCTGAGAGCAAACACTTTCAGTCTTTGTTTATGCCGATCTTAGTGAGGCTAAGAAGATGAAAAACTGCAGGGTTCTTTTGAATGAAAAAAGCCCCTAAGCTTTCTAATAGCTAATGGTACAACTAATGAAGCATCTTAAGTAATCGATCATGTGTGAAGTCATTTATGCTTTCGCTACCACTCAGTTAAGTCCATCCTTCGCATAGTGTGGGTTACTGTGAAGTGAGAAATAAGTAGTCAAAACGTAAATATGAGTCGTGATCGCTGAACTTGACGATCTACAACAATGAAAGAAATGAGAGCAAAATAAAACCAGTCCATTGTCTATTTTACCATAGCAGTGATGGGCGCGAAAACAAAGCGTACTACCCTGACACTAAAGAAACCACTATATACAAGCAGATTATATCAAATATATCATATTGGTACAAATGGAAAGTATGTTTCTAGCAATGGTATAGAGAAAAAGTCACGTCCCATGGCCACTACTTTAGGACACACAAACCCATCACAGCGGTAAAGCCATTTTTATTTGTTAGGTCCTGTATCCAAAGTTGATATGTGTTGGGCGAAGATGATATACAACATATTCATAATTGGAATAGATTTAAACAACTTTAATTGAAAATCCGAAAATGCTTTCTGTGACGTATTTTAGGCCTTTGTTTTTTCGGAGAGAGCTCCCGCTCGGAAAGTCTCAGTCAATAACACCTTTGCATTTGCTGCATCTCTAACCCGACCGCCCTCACACTATAACACCATGTCGTTGATCAATCGCCCCAACCCTGTTCCCCGTCTCCAGCGCCTGTACCAGGCCCCCTCGCCTAACCCCATCTACCTCCGCCGTGGTGGTGACAAGGCCATCATGTTCGGTTTCACTGCCATCCTCACTGTCGGCTTGATCGGTTCCCTGTACGGTACCACCAAGATGGCTCGCGTAAGTAACCGAAAATTAGCACCAATTACCCGAATTTTCCACCTTGCAACCACATTCGGGTTTATCATTCATACCATTGTTTCATGTTTTTTTGTTATTCGGCTCTTCCATCCACTCACACCTGTCCATGCATCCATCGTTTCTCTTTTTTTTCCACCTCCATATGCATGGAATTGCATCTATAGGGCATCAAGAACTAAATCACCACATCATCAGCACTTCAGGAATAAATCGCTTTTGTTTTTTGGTTTTTTGTCCAACCTACAACGGTCCCACGCAAGCTACTTTTGTTCGTTTGAGTGAAGGATCAGGACACGAAACGAAAAAAAGGAGAACGCGACTTTTATATTTCTTTGGTTGAACACGCAGAAAACACGTACATACAATTCTTTCAATTCATACCAACAAACAACAACATTTAACCACCCACTCTCCGTTTCAGAGAAAAAAGCGATGGGAAGGCTTATCTCAAAAAGGAACATGGGAAGCAAAGGAAAGGGGTCTCCGGCAATCATCATATCATTCTATCCATATTTCGGACAAGGAAAAAGAGTACATATTTTCCATCCGAGGTGTGAAACGGAGGGCTCGTCATATGTCCAGCCAGGCTTCTTTTTTGTTCCCTTCCCCTCCCCCCTCCTCACCAGATATGGAAACGCGAAAAAAGTTTATGGTGTTGCCCTTTAACCCACCTTCTCAACTTCCATTGCATCCTTTTTTTTGCTATTTGTCCTACTCCCATTTGTTTTGTGTAAAATAAAAAAGATCCGCCTAATATTCATTCATTCTTTACAATTCGTCTGCCTAGTGGCTGTGTTGATGGATCTGGTACTTTTACGACCTTTCGAAGACAAAGAGCTTTTTTTTATATCCCCTTCAATTGTATCCCTCTGATAACATGGAAAGTAGTTTGGAAAGCACAGCTGCGTTGTCGATTCAAAGATTCGGTTGAAGTACAAGTCGAACAAAAAAAAATGTGGTAAAGTGGTTAAATCAAGTACATTGCATGTTATGTACAAAAAAAAGTTATATTGTGTCTATCAGTTCTTTACATGCCAGGATTGATTTGCTGGTGTGGTTGTTCGATGATTAACCAGTACATACTACTACAGTTTGTTGTTGCCATGGTTTGGAGGCTGCTAATGTCTTCAATTGCCAGTGATGCAATATTTTTTTTTCTTTTCTCTCTTTGGAGAACCCCCGCTCAAACAGACATTAGTTCTCCAAAAAAATCTTGTTTTTATGTTCATTGTGTCTTCTGCTCTTCAGAGCTGGAGGAAGAGGATGTCGAGCCATCCTCGGTAGCATCGACATCCAGGGTATCCTGTGCGATCGTAGCCTCAACATCGGGTGGGTTCTCGGCGCCGACAAGTTTGTGTTGCAGCATCTCGGGGACTGTGAATGACCGCGAGTTGCGGCGAGACGAGCGATGCTTCATGAACGCGCCGACAGCACCCAGGTAGCCTTCGTGGCGCAAAAACAGGGCCTTCATCGTGCCCTTGGACCAGAAGTTGATGGCATACGATAATGTGTTCATGGTTACCGGGTGACCTAGATTGTTTTTATCCAGAAATTATAAGAAACTAGGATGAGGATGCAGATTCACCCAACACAACCATTCGGTAGAAGGAAAATAAAAAAGTAGTTTGCCATAATCTACTTTGTGTCCTATCGATCCATACCTCGAATAAAGCAGCCACCAAAGTAAATCCTCTTCAGGCCATGTGCTTGAGCATTGAGGTAGGCAATCTGTCCAATGTTGTTACTATTGAAGGCAAGATTACAGAAGAGACGTCGCCCAGGTGTTAATACTTTTTGCCATAGAAAGAACTGTATAATAACTACAATTGGTTTCCCATATTCTCAGAGGGTTCACGAAATGCACTGCCTAGAGTCCATATTTACCTGACCATATACAACAGTGAGCGTGAGATATCCTGAGGTCGGAACTGACGCTTGTCAACATTTTTCTTAAAGACCTTGCCCATGGACGAGGCTATTGTCGTTGACTTGAGACCGATCTTGGAGTAGTCTGTGCCATAAATGTCTCCTACCAACATGTCAACGTTCCTGTTGTCGCCTTCCTGGCTGGCTTCCAACATTTCTATCGAGTGATGCCAAATTTATAAAATATTAGTTTTCAGTTCTGAGAAAAAAGGAGGGAGAGAAAAGACGGAACTATGTGTAAGATGACGCAGTGCAGAATGAACTTACCATCGAACGTCTTTGCGCCTGTCAAAAGGGACAAAAGACCCCACAATGTACCACCACCGAGCTGTTTTAATTAGAGGGAAAATGTCCAGGTAGATTATTTTGAGTCAGTACAGTGACAAGATCAAAAGGAAATTGGTTAGTCCCTGCATGCAGGTTCCGTTGAGAAGGATGCATGGCGAATCACAGCACATACCGAAGTACCACTGATACGCTCAAAGGTCGTTGCGCTCGTCACTTTGAGGATGCTATTCGGCCCGGATCAAACACCAACAACACAAATAAGACCATGATAGAGTAGGAGATAGTGTGGGTGTGATATGAAAAAAGGGAGAAAAGGATGTTAGTACAACACAGGTATGGGGATTCCATCAATTATCAATCTCTCTCCCTCCCTTTCTCTTTTTCATTCATGGTCTATGGGGGGACCAAAAAAGACAATGGCCTGCCCAAATATGGACCAGAGCACCCCTCCTATAGGCTGATTGTTGAGCCATGCATTCTTAACAAAAAGATGCGCAGCGACAGCGTTAGTCAGCCGGCCAAAGCGTACGTGGGAGAGTATTGGGATAAGAAAGAAAGAGAGGGAGAGAGAGAGAAGAGGGAAGGAAAAAGGCGTACCTCACACCAGAACCAATGTTCACCAGCTAGCAACAAAGACAAGAGAGAGAACGAGAGATGGGCGCGGGGTAAGTCATTTCGATAAGGTGGGAATGATATCAGATCAGGCCATTTGTTGTCAGGCCACCGGCTGTTGGGAGAGTAGGCCTCATCCTACCATGTAAGGAAACGGATCGGCAGGGGTTTCCTCAAAGCACATAGGGTTGGCCTCGCTGTAGGTGAAGACCTCGAAAGGAATCTCAGTGATTAGGAAATTGAGGCCTGTTTATGCCCGAGATTGAGCGGCGTAACGTTGTCATCCGGAAGAGTGGAGGGAGGGGTCATGGAGAACAAAGACCGATGGAATAGAGTATGAGCAACAGCAAACAACGAGGCGTATATCGGGTGAGCGAAACAACCAAAAAGGGTCAGGAGAGGAGGAAAAAAAAGAAGAGAGAGCAAGATAATAAACTTAGTTCACTGTACTAGTCACTTTACCCCAGAGTAAGTCTGTTGTACTTCCTCACACTCCGTTGTCTTTTTATCCCAAGAGTTCAAGAAAACGCCGACGAGAAAAAAGAGCAAGCATCGTTACCTGTAATCAGACACTCCATCTCGTCCTCCTTCTCGATTCGGACCTGGAGCTTCTCTTTGAAGCGGTCATAGTACAAGTGTGCTCCTCCACCAGTGGCCTTGATGACAAAATCACGGCCTGGACGGTGTGCCCGAGACTCGTCGACCAGTCGACTGATAAACGCGATGCACTCATCGATCTTCTCGGTCTCGAATTTGCGAAAGTTGAGACGACCGCCTTTGGTGCCCGGCCGGCGTGAGAAGTAGACGACCTTGGCAAGTGATCCGCCAACCTAATGGAGACGAAGCATTTGGAAAGAGGTGAAGAAACAGTCAGGTTGGGGTGTGATCTAAAGAGACTGATCAATGTTGTTTCTTTTTGTGGGTAAATTGGAGCCTCTCTCCACTTTGTCCGTTCACATGCAAGATCGACGTCTTCATCAGCATGCTATAAGAGCACCACCGAAGATAGCTCGTATAACTATATCTGCTTTGACTTTGGAAAGGTGGAGGTGAACGGTGTTTGTCCATTGTGTTATCTCGAAGTGAGAAACACTTTGGAGAAGTGCAGGTATTACAATTGGAAAAAAAAACCATATACGGTATGACATACATCGACGGAGATCTGCGAGACGTCTTCAGTGTTGGGTAGTTGAATGTCTCTGGCTTCACCCTGCACAATGATTTCCTCATCGCAGATGGAGGCGCCAACAAGATTCATGGTCATGGTGGGCATGGAGAGTAGTGTCTAGAGTGGGGAGTAGGCCCTCGAGTATAATGAGAGGGAGGTAATTGATTCGGAGAAAGAGAGGTAGAGAAAAGACCTAAAAAGCGGTGTGTCTATACAATAGTTCTCCACAATATATAGGCTATATGACAAAAGGAGGACGGAGGTGACAAGGAGAGATTGGTGAATGGAGAGTGAATGAAGAAGAGAAACGAAAGACTCAATGAGAAGAAGAGACAGACGAAGGAAAGTCAAAAATGTATGGGGCAAAAGAAAGAGAAGAGTGTAATACAACAGTGTGTGTACAGGAGATAGAGGACCGAATCCTTGTTCCTAGCTCACTCTGCGCACACACTTTGCTTTGCATCCTTCCCACAGCACTTCGATGGTATGTGTGTGTTTATGTGCCCTGCGTTGCACCACCTTTTAAACTTTTTAGTCGCACCGAAGGCTGAATTCCTGTATACACTTCTTCCTGCTACATCTCTTCCATCTAACGCCTTGGCAAAAAATGGCCGATGTAAGGCTACACATTATTCTCAACCATTTGCTCCTTCTGCATGGCATGCCACTCAGTTCCTAATGGACTCTCTTCTTTTGCTTCCATTGGCATGAAATTGAACAGGAACTCTTTGCTCATTTTGAGAAGCTGTTGACCAGGTACTGTGGGTGCGCCTAACCTGGTGGCCGCCTGGACATCCAGACAGATTAGGAACGGCATGTTTTTATTGTTTTTTGATCGACGTACTGGCACATGGCTGCAATGACTACCTTGTCGCGCGCCATATTGTACTCTTGTGTGCCCAATCGATCGAACATCGCTCTGCTCACTGACTGTGTGAACTAACCCCGGCATGATTCCTATGGTCCAATTGTGCCATTTTGAACTATTATCGCAAACTAGGGTGGATGGTCTCTACTCCGCTGTAGTAACGGATCGGGATGGCGTCGTCCTTCTCAAAGGTACCCACACGGAGCAGACAGGCAGACGATGTACTTGCTATTCTCCTTTGATTTCGTAGTGTGGCTCACCATCTCTGATCCTTTTTATGGATGGGCCTACAAAGCCACGGCACCAGATTGTCCATTGCCTTTCACAGAATCAGCCCTGGGATGCACGTTTGCGTTGGCGAGTGACCAGGCAAGTCAGCATTTTAAATAATGTGGATGCAGGAAAAAAAGAAGGACACTTGAACATAAGGATATTCAACAGGAATTGAAAGCGCTAAGCAACTCTTCATTGTATACTGGACAACGATTAGGCCTCCAAGCTAGGTTTGAAGAAGAACAAGTCCATCGTGGGCGTGTTTGAAGGATACCAGCTCGTTCAATTCAACCATCTGCCGCTCATTACGACTTTTGTGGCCAGCTCCAACGCTAATACAGGTAATCGAACCCTGACAATGAAGAGCATATTGACCCACTGTTGTGTGTGGCCTTGTGCGTGTCTTGTTAACACCATTTGCACATTACTCGCCCCATTATCCTATGTAGGCTTGTTACTCGAGTTGGGACACGATCTGGAGAGCGTTGTAGAGGAAATTGCATTGGCATTGACACAGAAAAGCACTTTGGATGCATGAGTGCCAGACAGAAATAAAGGAAGATTGCCCAGTAACCATGTGTGTGCGACTGACCTGACGTAAAGGGACACATATCCATAAAGCCAATCCAAATGGAGTCAGTCCGGACCGTGCTCAACATTTGAAACTTTTTTTCTTTCTTTTCTTTCACTTTACTACCGTTACTATCTACCGCTTCATTCTTATCGTGCTCACATTCCACCATTTCCACCTAGCCCTACTTACGCCTGCATCCCATCTTCTTGGCTCACTTCAACGCTCATCCGACCATGTCAACCCATTTTAGTCACTCGATGGGGATTCCCATCTACTGCGTGGGGTTTACCCATGACGACAACCTAATCATTGGCGGCGGTGGTGGACCAGGCAACTCTGGCGTCAAAAACAAGATTGTACGTTGGCAGAATGCTGGCCGGCATTCCTCATGCGTCTCGTCGCATGCAGCACCCTTTGTCCAGATATCACACTTGTATTCTCCATGCTCTCGCCTTTCTGGTATTAGAAAAAGCTCAAGGAGTTGTCGCGCTCTTTCGTAATAACCTCCTACCAGCTTTCTTGTCGGGAAGACCGACATACCACAAAAGAGAAAGACTTTATGGCGTAATAGTTCTTCTGCAAGGGCACATGCATGTCCACGAAACCTCTCCTATACCCTTTCTTCGCTTCTATTCTCGATTCACTTTTTTGATGTTGCTCGGCTCTGAAAAAAATCTTACACATGTCGTCGCTTGTAAAACTATTTAACATGACCATTAATTAGGCCATTTACAAGATCGACCGGACCGGCAAGACGCTTAATCTCCAGGTTGAGAGAGAACTCAGTCGCGAAGAGGATGCGCCTATGTCGATCAATGTTCATCCAAAGGTATGCAGAGAAATGACATAATTTACGTGTCTGTTTGGAAGGCGATCCACGTCTCAGTCAAATTCCATTTGGTTATTTGGATGGATCTTCCCCCTTTTTTTTGAGCAGTTGGAACTTTCACATGGTTTTGGCGGGGATAACTACCCAGAAACTAGCCTTGGCTCTAACAAGCACATCTTTACAAACTGTACCCAACATCGTATTATTGCTTGTAGGAGGATGTGGTCGCGTTTGGCATTAACAGCTCCAATAACAAGATCAAAGCAGGAGAAAACGAAAACTGCCGTATTTTCCAATTAGCAAGTGACTCGTATGTAGTGTTTTATGGGATGTGGTTGCAAGCTTAGTCTTGATCAGTCTGTGGATGCCTAACTGCAGGTGCTTTCCATCATTTCCAAATCTATTAGAATCACGCCTATCCATAACAAGACTACACTGGTCAGCAGGAATCCCGAGGACTACCAAAAAGTGGCGCGATTCAACAAAACTGGAACGATATTGGCCACCGGAGGCACAGATGGCGTTGTACGTGACATGATCATCTTTTGCTTTCGCTTGTTGTGAATGACAATTGAGGCTGGAAACAGTATTAACAACATCCAAATTTTTCTTGCTTGTAGATTGCCATGCTCAAATATCCTTCGTTAACGACACATAAGCCAGCAACTCAGATGAAGGGGCATGAAATTCTGGATATCGACTTTTCAGAGGATGATACAAAGGCACGTGAATCATACCTTGCTAATTTTACTTTAAGCATTTTGTTCCAACGCCTTCAGGATGATGGACACATAGAAATATGAAATTGTGCTGGCGGCCGTTGCTTACCAAGATGATATTTTTTCGTTATGGTGCCTGTTCTCTCATGTAGATGGCAGTCATTTCAGAGCAAAACTTGTGGATTTTTTCGACCGAGACGGGCAAAGTGCTGGAGGTGATTACAAATCCGGTGCATAGCAAAAAGAAGTTCAATTTCCGAGCATGCCGATTTGGACGCGGACCTTTCCGCCAGGTGCTCTATACGGTCGTTAATGGACCACCGAAGCAGAAGCCGTTTGTCTGTATCTGGGATGCAGAACGGTGGATCCGTCTCCGGACCATGACAGTCGGACCGCGGCCTATCACCAGCTGTGCTCTGAGGTAATAAGAATACAATATCTGGACACCACATTCTCAATCATAGCATGAACAGTATATCTTTACGTTTATGTCCGACGGATTACTCACATTTGTATCATCCTCTTATCTAGTCCTGATGGTAAATTGATCGCCTTTGGATCAGCAGATCAAGGAATCCGAATTTGCAGTGCCAAGTCTCTGCAAGTATTAATGACGGTGGCCTCAGCACACGATCTGCCAGTGATTTCTATGGCATTTTCGAGCGATGCATCGCTACTGGTAACGGGGTCTGCAGATGCAAAGTGCCGAGTAGTGCTGGTGCCCAAGGTGTTTCCCAAGAACCACAACTTTTTATACCTTGTGTTGGCCCTGCTATTCCTCTTTATGGCCGTGGCTATTCAAGTCTACCAGAACTATCGTCACCTCTAAGTATGCGCGAACAATAATGTCGAAAAGAAAGTGACAAGGTTACAGAAAAGAGAGAAAGATGGAGAGAGAGATCAAAAAGGAGAAAAGAATGTCCATTTCTTTTACACAGAAAACCCCTGCCTTCTTTTCCTCCTATTTTCTGTGACCCACCTTTCTTTGCCTTATAAGTTACATTTTATTTTTTTACCCATAATATTGTGCACAATATATTGAGATAATAAATCGCTCAGTATATGCTTTCCAGTCCTAGAACAATCGAAGGAGAGGCAAATGAAAACAGTGAGTACAAACGTACATGAATATTATTCTTGAAAAGAACATGGTCTTGATCGTTTCTCATTGCTGATAACACAATAGTCCAATTTTTCAACGATGGCTGCTGCAGCCGATATCACTATTCACGTAATCTTAGTGGTATATTGTTTTATTGATTAACTACCTCCATGTCCACTCTCAACCTCGCATCTTCATTGCAAGGAAGTGGCTAAGCAACGAGAAAAATGTCTAGCGATGGGGCTCGCTGATGCGAAAGGAGCGCTAAGCTGGAATGGCATGTCCATGTCAGGAAATATGCTCTATAATATATCACATTTGATGCATTTCAATTTTCCTCTCTGTCACAAATTTGGAATCGATCTCGATTCCATTTTTTTTTTACCACCAGTGCTCCCATATGTTAAGTTTCTTAAACGTGGTTATAGATGGTTTATAACTTGCGTGCGCCATGTAACAGTCAGCCATGCAATGGAGTGATGAAGGTAATATAAAAATTTACGGAGGTTGTTGACCACACCTTGGAGGATAACCCTCTCCGCAATACAAGCTGATAACAAGTGTGATACACTCCTGTAACACCAAGTCTTCAAAGTGGCAACCCCTTGACGAACTTGGTCGTGAAGATGCCGCAGTATGAACTGACTCATGGCGACTTTGGCGAGCTTCAACACTGACGCGTAAAAAAAAAAAAAAAAAAAAAAAAAATAGAGACTTAGTCCCGACTAGCACTCCCTCACATGAAAACTGTTGGCCAGCCAAATAATAATGATATTAATAATAATAGTAATAAAGAAACTAGATCAACCGCTAAGGCAATTTTAACCTTACTACTCTTCAATTTGCCATTTATGATAAGGGTAAAAAGAAGCGACCAGGGTAAGCGAAGGTATAAAAGATGCCGGTTCGCACCTCGTTATCATTCTCTTCAGGTATGCCTCCAACAAGTACCCCTCCATCTTGGGGCTGGTATATGATTTCCGACAAACCAAGGGCCGATGGTGGCTCCGTGGTGCGTTCTATGATGGTGGAAACATGTGTCAGCGCAGGGTGGGTCCTCGTGATCTCGATCAACTCGCGATCGCCAACACGCTCATCAAAGTCGACTGATTTTAGGTTTATCTCCTTGAGACTCTGAAGTACTTGTAGCAGACATGCTAGTTCGTCGAGCTCGGCATCCCAATAGCCATTGAATCTGATACTCGTAAGGCGGCTATGGGTAAATGACAACATCTGGTTGTCATTCTTGTCCAGGGGGGTATCAAGGATTCCTTTGACACGGAGTGGGTAACGGTGTACATTGCGATGATCGAGATGCATCTCTTCGATCGTTGGGCATGAGCGCAAGATAGCAAAGCTGAACTTGAAATGGCGAAAGTTGCCTTTCAGAGTCAGGGTGCGCAGCGCTGGGAAGGACCAATCCCAGGTCCAGTGGGATGAATGGAGCACGTTAAAAGCTGCTGCTTCTTCCCTTGTGACCGTACCATTAGAGTATATGTTATCAGGGACCATCACACGGGAGTTCAACAGCTCTAGCCGCTGAAGGTTAGGCGAGAAATGGAGACAGTCGGGGTCCAAGAGATTGATTGCTCGGTCCTTCAGTGTCAGCCATTCCAACTTTGGACAGCGAAACCAAATCTCAGGTAGTTGTCGTTGCGATTGCGCTTCGGGAGTTACTGGGGTGGCGCTGTCAACCATTATTGGCGGAGGCGACGTCAATTCGGTATTTTGATCATCTTGTGGATTGCTGGAAGCAATGGCATGAGGACTTGGCAGTGAGAAAGAGAAATGATGTACATTTCCTCAATGTTGGGTGCCTGTTCCCAGACCGAGCGATCGATAGCCAGTGCGTGTAAACGCAACTAACTGAGTTTATGCAGCGGTCGAGGAACGGTGAACAGACGATCAACCATGCCGTCAATAGATCGAAGGTAGCTCACCGTGAGATTCTTTAGCGTATGGGAGAACCCAAGTAGGCCATCTTGGAGAATCTTCCATTTGGGTATCGTTCCTGCTCGTGGTTGCTCAAAACCATATAGATAACCGTAAAAGATTTCCAAGCCCTCCAAAGGAACCAATGGCCCCAATTGATGGCCACCAGGTAGGTGATAGTAGCGCTCAGCCTCGCATGCAGCCCAAGCTAGGAGATTCTCATCATCACCATTGGCTGCGTCGTCATGAATGGAAAGAAAATTCATGCCTCGGAAGCGCTGCAAGATTTGACCTTGAGAATGACCTGGGTACACCTTCTTCATAGCCTTCATAGGAAGAGGGAAATAATCACGGCTTCCGACATACATTCGTTCGATCATTGCCACATCGGAATCAAAGGGTTGATCCAACGAAACAGTTGATCCATTGGATCTAGGAAGTGTGAGATAGTGTCTCGGTGGTGGGTGATGCGAAAGAACCCTCCATGCACCACTAATATCGATATCGGGAGTCGCATGGTTGGAATTATCTGGACTTGGACCTAATATGGTGCACCAGGACGATATGCATTCATTAGTGTGAAAGCAAGGGATGTATTTATCGAACCATATCTTGTTGACCTTATGCGACCATTGATTTGCTTTGCAACGGTAGGAAGCGAATGGTGAGAAAGACAAACAAAAAGCACTTATCCTCAACAATTGGATTGGGAATCATGTGGCATTCATAGAGTTGATGATATCCATGATGAATCTGAATTGCCTTTATCATTGCCTCAGCACAGCTGTGCATTTCCTCGTAGCTATACTCGTCGCCTTTATAAATCCAGATCCTTCGCAGACGGGTCATCTTGGTAACATTGAGAAAGTAGCATTCTTGGTCCTTGACATCAATTTCTAGTTCCTCAACCTCGTCCAGTCTGTGACCAACAAATGCCCATGTCAAATGCATGCACATATTGAAGGATTCGAAAATATCGCATCCGAGATCGTTTTTTAGCCACCTCTCGCTGTTGTCTCGATCTCTCCAGCGGACAACTTTGACTAAGGAGAGGTAGTTTAGCATAGGTTGTGAGTCGAGTGGTGTCCCAGAAGGAGGCAAACCGCCGGCATAGCGTATGATATCAATATTTTCGTCTTTGACAGGAGACAGAGTCAGGAGATGGAGAATCAACTTGCGGAAGCTGCCAGCAGGCATGTCGAAACGACTCCTGATAGGGTCACGGTAAAGGCGACGAGCAGCAATGAGGAAAACATCCCTACTGACTGTAAGGAGGCTGAATAAGTCTTGATAGTTGTCGACATACTCAATCACCCAAGCGATACATTCCAAGGGTAGGTTTGGCATGACGTTGATATGAATTTGCTGGGTGTGAAGACCGAAGGATGGAAGGAGTTGTGAATAAGTGAAAGATATAGGTGAGGACACAAAAATTTTGTCGCCACTAATAAAGCTTCCCAGTTTCAACTGTAGTTTACTAGGACTGCTTTTTTCATGTCGGCCTGACAAACGCAGTCCGCTCGACAATCGACGGCATCTATCCATCAAAAGAGCCGTGCCTACAGGCACCTTCCATACAACAGGCGAACTTTGAAATTCGCTTTGGTAGCCAGGAAAAAAAAAACATCAAGGAAAACAAATTACGAGCTCTAACAATACCGATCACTTTGAACGGCGTTCAGGATACATCCTCAGAGCTTATCGAAATTCACATTGACATGTGTCGTGTCCGTGCGCGCAGCGTCAAGTGCACCAAGACGTGTGATGGCTTCTGAAGTCTTCACATAGACTTTTCTCTAAATATGGAATGCTTACGATTGCCACTGAGAATCAGTTGGATCAAGATAACCAGTAGTAAACCACTCGTTGCAAAAACAACAGGGTTGAAGAGAGTCAATCGCTCAGTTGTCGTCAGGGTGCTCCTGCAAATAGGCAGACCAGAATATGCGGTTCTGCATCTACTCTGAAGAAAAGCATTTCTCCAATTTTCCATGGCTTCATGTGGTCCACACGCTAGCGTGTTGATGTGATAACGCAACTCTTAAGAAGTTTTATTAGTCGTAATTAAATCTCTCGCAATTGTACTATGAAAGGAAATACTCTTACGAGCTTTCCCTTTACCGTTATGGTTCTTCCAAATCGAGAGCGCCTACTAGGTGATTCCAAACTATAAGTGATGGTAGCCGGATTCATAGGTGTCTTGCTGCCATTCTTGCCATCTGCGGCTCTGGTAATTGATCCCTTTTCAGCTGAGAGACTGTTCCATGGTTTGACAGGCCTAGAACGGACAGTGACTCAGTGGAGCGTACCATATCGGTGTACACACGTTCCAGCTCAGAGTGATCTTTGTGATCTCGATAAGCTCTCGTTCTCCAAAACCTTTGTCGAAGTGGACTGACCAAAGGTTTATTGTCTTGAGACCTGGTAGCACTTCAGAAGATTCTCGTCATCATCATTATCCATCTTCGGTTCAATGTGTAATATAGACAAGCCTCGGAAATTTTGAATGAGTTGAGAGTCAGAATGACCTGGATACGCTCTCATCAGGGCTTTCCATGTTAAATTGCAGCGGGTGGGGTCAATGTCCCATATGTTATGTATTATTGCTACATATTGATCAAAGGAATTAGTCCAACGAAGCAGTCGATCCATCTGGCCTAGGAGGCGTGAGATAGTGCCTCAGTGGTGGGAGCAGTGAAGGGACTCTCCAAACGCGACTGAGGTCAATCTCATGGGAGTGGTGGATATTGTAAGGTGCACCGGGACGTGGACCTATTACAAAGTACCAAGGAAGTGCACAGTCTCAAGTGAGAAAGCGAGAAGGTAAGAAATGGACCTTATGTTGTCAACTCTATTGGTTGAGTTTGTAGTTGGCAAGAAGGAAATAGTGATAGATAAACTGGAAGCATTTACGCTTAAAGAATAGGCTGGGAATCATGTGGCATTCAGTGAGTTGGTGTGGTCCATGATGCATTTGAATTGTCTTTATCATCGCCTCGGTAAAGTCACTCATGGCTTCATAGTCATAGTCTTTGCGATATCTTATGCAGACTAGTCATTTTGGCAGCATTGTTGAGGTATCTGTCGGTAGAACAACTTCAAATCAAATATCCTTCCGAAACAACATGTTGGGTCGTCTGGATCAATCAGCTTGACATAGCCATCGCTATCACATTGTTCAAAGATACTAGCCTTGCTGTGACCATTTCAGGTATTTCCGTATTGACTATTCCAGACGAGAGCCCGGAGAAACGGTAATAAAACGATTTTAATATCTTCGAAAACGAACATGTTGCGAATACTATGGTACATTTAGAGACACGAGGAGATTATACATGAAACTAGGAGAAAAAAAAAGACACAGCTGTCACTTCCATTTTGCCACACACGTCGTTCAGGGGAAAACACAAAAGATAGCTTTTACAGCTTGGGATCATCTGTGCGACGACGGCATGACTGAGAACAACAGCAGACGGTCATGTCGCGCTCCTTGAACACAGCAGCGAGTGGGATATGGTCGGACGGGAAGTACTGGCTTGGCATTGTTGGTAAAGGGTATCTGGTAGTAGCTGCACACGTCGTGGTGCCCGAATGAGTCTTAGTAGCCTCTCGTCTTGCTTTCACAGCGGAGGTCTTGTTAATTGGCTGGGTAGTGCTACTAAACGTTCGACTGGCCAAGGTCAGGCGTTGCTGTTGGAGCGGGGTCAAGGAGGACCAAATAGTGGTGGGTGTGAAGGATGACGACGAACGCAGGCCGATATGCATGTCTTCTTGATCGGCGTCGGATCCGCTGCTGTCATCATCGCCTAGGCCGCTCAACTCGCCGCCGTGTGAGTCAGACATAGTAGCAGGCTCCTCTGAATCACTCACCTCGCCGCGAAAATGGCCTACGTCATCTACATGATCACCGTTGTCATGGTTGTTATAATCGTCCGCATCACCAATGTCGTGGAGTGCAAACTGTAAAGAGTGTGTCGATCCACGTCGGTTAAGACTCAAAGACTTCTCCTCTGACTCCTTTTTGAACTTGACTGTCATTTTTTTGGTCTTTTTGGATCGGTTCCCGTTTCCTTTGGCACCGGCTGACTTATTGCTCTCCGTTGTTGAAGATGAAGAGGCAGTGGTTGGCCTCTCCAAATGGTCCAAGAAACCAATAAGGCTAAGTGATTTCTTGGCAAAGAGCATATAGTCGATGGTGCCCTCAAAGTTGCGAGTGATATTAGTGTACGGTAGCGTGGAATCCTTGTAGCAATCGGATAGCTCAAGCGAGTGGTGTAAGTACTTGTGCGATCTACGCGTGAACCGACCGAAATCATAACCGCCAAAATGAGATGTCTCCACACGCCCCGTCTTGAGGAAACTGATGACCGAACTGTGAGGAAGCGAGTTGAGATCACCGGCAATTATGGTTGGAATGTCAAGAGCTGGGCAAGGTCTGAAGGGTGCTGGCATCGAGGATGATGAGGAAGAAGAGGTACGTGTGTGTTTGTTGTCTGGACGTGCCATAGGACGATAGTAGGCAGGATGGTAGCAATGGTGGGTATGTGAATGCTGGTGGGCTGTATGTGTAGCTGGATATCCACAGTGGCCGTACTCGACTAATGCTTTAGCTTTGAGCTCCTCCAGTTTTGAGACCAAAATAGCAGACTGTAGCATCTTGGCATCCGGATACGCTGGATCGGCTAAGAGGTGAGTGGTGGCCACTTGAACCAGCCGGTGTGTGCGCCTGTTCTCCAGGAGAGCTACAATAGCTAGGTTGTGAAAAAGGTTGAATCGGATGGCCGTATCGCGAGCCATGCTCGGTCGCATCTCGTCATCCAGATCCGTTTGGTTGTAGCGCAAAATGTGATGGTCGTTGAGCTTGAAGCGGCTGTACAAAGAAAACAAAAGTGATAACATAAAGCGAAAAATCATCGGTTATGATGGCAATCCAAAGGAAGAGTATTGAATAGACAGAAAATTCGCTATGCAAGAATGTTTCGTACCTGTCACGATAGAATAGTGCACAGCCATCCCGGATCTCATAGAGGTTAGTCTTGTACGCGTGGATAGACTTGTAGCCAAGACGTGCCAGCTGAGGCTCAAAGTACTCATCAAAGTCCTGTTTCTCGATTTCCTGTAAACAGATAATGTCGGCGTCCGTGAATACAATCTGGTTGAGGATGGTCTCGCGTCGGGTGTTCCATTCCAAATGTGTTTGGTCACAGCGATAATGGAGGTGAAGAGGGTGGCACAGCCGAGGCGATAAGAGATTCCAGGTCATGACCACGAATGACTCTACGATATGGATAAATAGGCAAGTATCAATCGCAATGAGCATCATTTTGGTGCCATTCATACATAGCAAAGGATATCAGCACATTCAAGTGATGATAAGTATAAGGTGCTTACTGGCATCCATGGAAAGAGTGCTGTTTGAGCAGTAAACCCACTCGCGTTTGGGCACAGTCACCAGGACATCATCGTCGCCTGTGCGGAATATTTTCGTGCAATCACAAGTTTAGGGAGGAAGATAGAAAGGAGAGAAGGAACGATACAGATAGGATTAGTATACAGGGAGGAAGAAAAGGGACAAAACATCACGGTCAGATCGTTGAGTATATTAGTGAGCATTGGAATACCAATCTTACGCCAAAACCCTTCTTCCCTCTCCTTTTCCCGATCGCCTCGATGGCAGTGGAAAAGATACATCTTTCACGAAGAATAAGATGAGGTTAACATTTGCCCAGGAGAGTCAAAATGTCGATGACAACATGACTTCCTATTTCTCGCTCAATACAGACAGGTAACAAAAATTCCAGGAGAGGAAACATAGTTGTCGGGGCCATTGGAGATAACCCTTTCTCTTTGTTCTCGCCCATGGCCTGCTGCATACATGGAGAGTAGTGCCTCCTTTTTCCAACCTTACCTTGTAACACACTCTCCCCATCCTCCTGTCCGCAAGGTCCGTTTGGTGGTTGATGTGCGACATGCCTATTTTTTCCACGCTCTTCCCTCCATCCCTTTCCTTCCACCACTCCTTGGCTTCGAATTCCCCCACCCCTTCTCCCCCTTTAGTTCCCCCACCCCACCCCTGTTTTCCTTCCGTCTCCCCTACACTTCTTTCTCCCGCGTCCTGATACGCGTCTGGCGGTTTAGTAGGGCGCATAAAACATACCTGAAGCTTCATCTTCTTCATATAGCCAACGACGAGGAATGGCGCTATAAAAAGACGCGTCCATTGAGGTGCAGGCGGTACATGTGTATGAGATCAATAGAGATATAAAAAACAAGAAACATCAAAACATCAGAGATGGTTGACTCAAAAGCACTTGATAATTTGATAGAACAAAATGAACGAATGGACACAAAAAAAACGATATGATTTCCCGATGCTGACTCTTTCAAGGGATAAGGATGAAGAAGTAGGGTAAAGACGAAATGATACACTCTCGTCGACAATACTATGGCGTCGAGGCCGTTCAGCTGAACCATATAACACAACTAAACGTCCCCGGGCTTTTCCGCCTCTTTGATATCTTGTTCGTTCTGCATATAAAGAAAATAAACAGGTTTGTTTGTTACCTGAGCGGAATGGAAGCGTCTTGAGGAGGTACCTCGTCGACCTCGTCCATGAGGGGCGATCCAAAATCAACAAGGGGTTCAAGAAAATGTTGGTCCAAGGCCTGGAAGCTCATTGCTTGTTGTGCTTTGCGGCGACGGTGCTTGACTTTTTTACCACCAGATGGTGGTTTCAACGGATACTGATGTTGTGAAGCATTATTGGACGGCTGGCGCTGATGGTGATGATGATAGTGATGATGATGGTATTGATGAAGCATCGTTGCGCCAGGGCCACCGCCGGAGCTAGAACCAGACAAGTCGGGGCTGGAACTCGCGGTCGGACTATTGGCATAGGAGTGACGGTGATGGGTGTGATGGTGATGATGGGCGTGGAGGTGTGAAGAGCGCGTACCAGCCTTACGTGCACCAGATTGGGCCGAAGACCAAGCAGCGGCCTCGGAGAGTGATGGCCATGACGACTCGTAGCCAGAATCGCCACCAAGACTCTCTCCAGTGCCTGTAGCTACAACTGCTGTTGTTGCTGCGGTGATTCCCGTAGCTACTGCCGCTGCTCCCCCTGTTGGTACTGCTGTCGACACGGTGACCTTGGGAAGCTGAATGTCAATGGGGGCGACACTTGGTGGCACCACCGTAGTTGGAAGATTCGATGAAGCCGCTGCAGCTGCCATGGATCAGGAGAGAGGTGGGCGAGGAGTTCGAATGATGGAAAAAGTGTGAATTGAGGGGCAAGTGTAGGAAAGCGAAAGGACGGAGGTTCTCTCTTCTTTGCTTTTTTCTTTTACTGAGTAAAGAAAGGAGTTTGATGGATGTCGAGCTTCCTGACAGTGTCAGGAACGAGATGGCGGCGAGCAGAAAAGGGATGGATGTGGTGCTCAGGGGCGAGAGGGGGTATGTGATGAGTGGAATGCAAGAACAGTGGGATGTGGGTGGTGAGGGACTTTCTCACTTTGCAGCCCTGCGGATACGGGAGCAGAGAAGATATGCAGCGGGAGAGAAGATAGGTGGGGCGTGTGTGTCCAAGTACGAAGAGAAGCGATGAGGCGGGACACACCAAATTGGAATGGAAAGAGATGAGAGGGATGATGATGGATGGATTGCTCTTACAACCACCATACACAATGAGAATGGTTGGTGTAGGAAGTGTTCCTGGGAGGCAGCAGTGTCCTTGAGGCACGCACGGGACAATCACCATAGAGTTTCATTTTTCGTTTTGGTACATCCGTCTTCACTGGAACAGGTAGTCATCACGAGTGTATGCCAAAGGCTCTCATATCTCCTCAATAATCATATTGTATGCCACGCGTACACGAAGATGCTTGTAGCGAGGCTGTTCATCTCCGTCATGCTGCATTTACCGTGGCACCAAGTACTCTTCTTCCACGGTCCGCATACTTTCTGATATGTAACAATATTCCAAGTTCTGAACCTGCTGAGCAACCAGCAAACTTAAGCAGGGCAGCGCCATAGGCTTATGCGCTTATATTTAGTGAACCAGTGGCTTTTGATGGGATAGTCAACCCTGAACAAGATTGCTTTATGCGTAACATAATCTTATACATGGTCTTTTATTATACTTTTCATGTAGAAGTCCAGTCAGTTCATTGTCAAAATAAAACAACCAAAAATCCCTTGTATTTCTCTTGTCTACTTCTCGACCCAAGGCGCCACATACGAGAAACCCTGGAACATGGCCTGCTCGACATGGTTGAGGCGATAGTCCGAAGGGGTCTCACCAGGGGCCTCGCTGGTAAACTCGGTATCAAAGTTGGACACATCCGTTCGCGACTTGATTGTGGGTAAAAATGGCGGACGAATGCGCTTGTGGTATACATCGTCAAAGTTGACATTGCGGAAGTAGGCATGTGCCTTGATCTCCTCTGCATCAGTTGGACCCGAACCTAAACGCAGGCTAGGTACCTTCACAAGTAGCTAGTGGTTTAGAAGAAAAAGAACAGTCAAAAGTGAGATGAGTTGGTTGGTGTACAAAATGAGTGGGCGAATATAGAAACATAATCAAATCAATCAATACTTGACATACCGACTGCAAAAGAGCCTGTTCATGACGGCCAAAGCCTTGAGGGAACCAAGGCTCATCTTCCAAAATCGAGTCATAAATGTCATCTTCCTCCTCACCCGAGAAGGGTGCACGACCAAGCAGCATTTCGTACATCAGCACACCGAAGGCCCACCAATCAACGGCACGGTCGTACGGCTGCTCTTCCAGGATCTCTGGTGCCATAAACTCGGGAGTACCACAGATAGTATTTGTAGTCTGGCCATAGCCCATGTTTTCTTTGCAGAGACCATAATCACCAATCTTAATATGACCGTCCATTGCCAACATGATGTTATCCAATTTCAAGTCACTATTTTAGATGGAAATGGTAGATACGATTGGCATTGTAAATATCAACTGAACATCAAATTTGACTCAACAAAGTTATCACAACCAAATAAAAGTCATCACTTACCGATAGACAATGTTGTTCTGATGGAAGTACTGCAATGCCAAGAGGACCTCACATCCATAAAACTTGGCACGCTGCTCACCAAACCTGCGATCACGCTGGATATGCATCATCAAGTCTCCTCCACGGACGTACTCCATTACAAAGTACAAGCGTGTATCAGTCTGGAAACAAGCATGCATGGTGGTCAGGAAAGGATGGCGCTCCTTCGTAGCCACTTGGAAGATACGCTTCTCTGAGCGTGCACTATATTCAAGAGCCAACAGGAAATAAAATACATTGCTTAATAGGGTGAAAAAGCGACAGCTCCATGTCATAATATTGCAAAGGTGATCCTGTTCTTACCTCTCAACTTCATCCTGCTTGACGATAGATTCCTTCTTCAAAGCCTTGATGGCAAAAAGCTCGCCAGTCTTCTTTTCTTCAGCCAACATGACCTTGCCAAAGTTACCCTTGCCAAGGACAGCAATAAAGTGGAAGTCGTCCATACCATATCGAACCTTGGAAGCCTTATTCGACTGCTTGTTGACAATCTTGAGCGAAGGAGGCTGAACAGGGGGCATCACCAGAGGGCGTTGTTCCATAAGTGGGGTGGTGGAAGGAATACGCTGCTGATGCTTCTCCTGCTCCAGACGTAGCTGCTCCAGACGAGCCTGCTCACGGCGGAAGATATCCTGGTCATGGAACTGCTGGTTTTGTTGTTGCATGGCTTTTTGCTGCTGCTCCAAGCGAGCCTGCTCCTGCGCACGGCGCATGCGCTCCATCTCAAGCTGCTGTTGCTGTAGTGCCTGCTGTTGCTGTTGCTGTAATGCTTGCTGTTGCTGCTGTTGGTGGAGTGCTTGCTGCTGGAGCTGTAGTTGTTGGAGTCGCAGCTGCTGGACTTGAAGTTCCTGCTGCTGTTGCGCCATTTGTTGCTGATACAAATGTTGTTGCTGGTATTGCTGTTCCTGCAGACGCTGCTGTTCAGCCTGGCGCTGAAGCAACTCCTGCTGCTGCAACTTTTCCTGAGCCTCGAGTTTTTGTCGCTCAATCTCCTGTCGGCGAATTGCTTCCTGCTGCTGCTGTTGTTGTTGTTGTTGTTGATAGAACTGTTGTTCCTGAAGGCGCTGTTGAGCTTGAGGATTAGGGGTCAGAGCTTCGGTTGAAGGAGATGGCGTATGGTGAGAAGATGGAGGCAGTGACGATGTTGACTGGTTGGAAGGTCGCTGGTCCACTTGCGGCCGAACCTCTTGGGGAACAGCGTCGCTCGATTGCGACTTGACTGGAGGTGTCTGTGCCTTCTTGCGCTGTGCAAGGTTACGTCGACGAATCTCCTCCATCAGTTTGTTGGCTGTTTCTGGCGACATTCCACAATGATCAGGGACAAGGTCGGCACAACCGTCATGCGCCGCAGCAGGACATTCTATGAAGGGAAGGTGTCACAACAAGGAAATGGCCATTAGGACATTTTGTCATAGTTTTTCTTTGGCTTCTTAATTCAACCGATAGCCAATCCTAAACTTACCAGAGCATTTCTTGTGGCGACGACCAAGTGCCAAAAAGTGACCGCAGTGACAGCACCAAGTGGGCGAAAGGTTGGTATAACTCTCGAAACGGTGGGGAATGCGGTGGTTGAGCTTGGCCTCTTCCTGATCTTCCTTTGTCTTGGACGAAATGCACTTGATAAAGACCTTCTCAGCGCATTTTTGATGACATGTGAAGCTGCAGTCCTCGCATTGAGATGCTGTTCCTGTGAAGAGTTCGGCGCAAAGGGCGCAGCACATGATTTGGTAAAACTTTTGAGTGACAAACTTGTGACCCTGAATTTCCATAACTTCCTCTTTTCGCTTGCGGACGGCACCCTGACGACCCAATCCCGAAGGGCGCTTGCGAACAGCTACATCCTTGATGAAGTTGACCTTGAGGCTAATCTGTCCAACAGGTTCAAGATCCCACCATGATTCAATACCCTCCACACCATTGGCGGGGTTATCACCAAGAGGACCCGTTGTTGGGCGGACGCTAGGGGCCCTTATAGCCATATCATGGCCATTGGCAGCAATCCAGGCAGCGTCATTGTCGGCCTCGACCTTCTTCCGACGTAGGTCTTCCACGAGATCAGAAATCTTGAGCCAGAACATGCCAATTGGAATCGGAACATGCTCGGGCTTGTCGCAGACAAGGATCTCAATCTCACTCGCTTTGTCCACCGGGATCTCAAACTCTTCATTCCAGCGAATGCCTTGGGATCCAACTCGAGCAGGACGCGTCTTAGCTTTGAGTGCACCGTCAACTTTGATATATGCCGTTGTCTCTGAGGGACGTCCACTACGCGTTGGAGCATTGTTCTGGTTCTTGAGGCCAGAAATGCGGATATAGAGTGTTCCCGTCATGGGACGCTTCAGTGCTGTTCCTGAGACAGAAGGCTGGTCGTCATCTATTAACAACAATTTCACAGGCATAATGAGGAGACGATATTAATATCAAATATCTTTGGCTCACGGGGCTAATGTAGCTCATTGTGTCGCATTGGTTGTTTTACATACCTTGACCGGGCAAATACAAGCTCTGATACTTTTGAAGTGCTCGCTTGAGAAGCAGAATCTTCTCAGCGTTCTCCACACTAGACTCTTTGGCCGGAATACCGAGCTTCTCTAAATTGTCCTGGCCCTGCTTGACCTTCTTTTCCACATCTAACTTGTAAGCGAGCTCACGCAGCTTGTATGTAACCTTCTTGGTAGTGATTGGAGTGGGTGCTTTGAGCAGGTCTATTGTAGACCCATGGAGTCATAAAAAGAACCTTGGATTAGAATTAAATGGCTACAAGGAACGAGAAATGTTCCGCGGAGTCGAATAGGCTAATTTTTCTAGAGAGAGTCGTATGACTCTGGCTGAACATACGCCATGTGGCACAATGCCTATTCATTTGTTGCGAGGGCAATTACAAGACTGGCAATAAAAGATAGCCGCCCCACCCCGATCATTAACCAGTAGATACAGTCCACACCAACACAATGCCATTCGGGACCCTGTTACATTTTGCCATCTGCTACTGTTTGTTGTGTACATGTGTGTATGTTTGTGCGTGTTTGATTGGCATTCGTACGTGAGGAGCTTTCTGTGGTTTGACATTAGAGTAGATGTAGCCCTTCACTACTTTACCGAAGACGAAGGGGAAAAAAAAGTTTCCAGTCTTTCCATTTTTTTTGGCCCGATATGCAAGTGTTTGCAGATGCGCACCGATGAGAAAAATCTATGAAGAAAGAAACACAAAATAATGACTTTCAACTTACCGACAGTGGACAGTGGCCGTTGAAGAAGGTCGCGTCCTGTTGTGTAGTCCAAGTTGCCTGATGGGCTTCGGCTATGCGATTTACCATGCTTGTCCATTGCATTGACGGCCATGGGTGAGTTCTCCAACGAGGGAAGCGTGATGGGGATTTGGGTACGGAAGTTCTTAGGCGAGCTTTCCTGCTTCTTGAGCTGCAGTCTGTCAAACTCATTCTGAAAGTAGTCGATGCGCTGTTGGGACTCTTCCATGGTGGCGATACACTGAGCCCTGGCAGCAGGGCTCTGCTGGAATTCGTGCATTTTCATCGTGGCCGCCTTGATTGCCTTTTCTTTCTCGAGCCTCTTACGGAGGTCCTCCAGCTTTCGGTCATCCTCATCCGAGAATGTCTGCTAGTTTATTTTTTGTCCAGCATTAAAAGGAGGCAGGAATGGACAAAAAAAAAAAAGATGAAATGATGGTCCGCATGTCAATATAATGAAGGGAACGTTCAACGAAAAGAGATGGTGTAAGATGAAGTGGCAGAGGAGTGTCTACTCACAGAATTGCTTGCTCTACGATCAGACTCCATGGTATGGTACGAGAATTTGATGATGAGCTGTTCCTGAAAACTGACAGTGAGTCAACAATAAAAAGCCAAAAAAAAAAAATACAGAGGAGGCAGGAGGAGAACGTTCGAGTCCAAAGTGCAGAGCGCTACACAACAAATGACAATGATGGTCAGCTCGATGCAAGATGCAACAAAGCCAGGGCGGAGAGAGGGTCGAGGTCAAGAAGTCGAGTGGTTTTCCGGGGAAGCAGGCTACAAGTTGCAAGGAACACTAACGCCTCTCATGAAATCAACACGTGACCATTTTACTCAATACTGATGGACAAAAAAGCAATCAGGGCGCAGGCGAAAGAGGTACTATCAAAAGGGAAAGGTGCTAACAAGAAACGAATCATGCAGCTAGAAGAGAATCAGGTACCGAGGTAGAATACGCCTCTGGTCTGAAATTCAGGTGTAGTCCGAGTAATCGTCACCTAAATACCCACTGTAGAGGAACATGGCATTGTCATTTTCGCAGTTGGACGCGCAATATATGAGCGAAGTCGCGGCATTGTCTGCGCAAAATATCCCGCTGCCTATCGTATTTTTTCGTTGTATAGTTCAGAAACCATGTCAATCTACGACTAGAAACCTCATTGATAAACATGAGTACCATTCTTACCTCGTTTTACAAGTGGAAACAAAAGACCCTTCGCAAGAATGCCACAAACGCTACATCCATTGTTCTCCAAGGTGTACATAGCTCTTGTTATGAGAAAATCACACTTCAATGCTGTACTATAGAACCTGTACATATGTCGATATCCAACTCCAGCCGTCAGGTGGGGCAAAGAAATATTTTCAGGATAGACAATTCTGGCAACTTGTTTGATAACAAAAGCGTCTCGAACCATGTTCTTTATCCAAATGTAATAGTGATTTCTTTTATCAAGGAAGGTCAGTTGTGTGGAGTACAGTGCTTTGAATGTGCGTAGAAGCAATCTGCACAGCAGTAATCATACTTGACGCCAGGAAGCTTCTTCTCAGATATACAGGGTTGGAACATTGGAGGTTGATGCGAATCTCCTTGGACGACGGCTCTTCATGTCGCTAATACATACCCATGGTAGCTTTATGAGTGCAAAGAGGAGGAATACTCGACGAGAACCTTTTGCGGCCGCTTTTATACTCCATTCTCAAGAAACAAACCGTGAAGAGCTGAAAATGTACGACTGTGAAGGGAGACATCTCTACGCTTGAGTGCCGAGCTCACGGAACAAAGAAGCGTAGGAACATGGAGAAAAAAAGGAAGGACGCTCATTTTTCACTCTGATCATTGATAGATAGATATATGTGTCCAATATCATAGGTAAGGAAAAGCAAGCGATACTGCGTTAGCTGTTAGAGCTTGAAAATATTCTTCTTCTTGGAAAGCATTTTGAGACAGAGAGACACCTTTCATCCAATGTCAGAAAAGGGTTAAACACATGGTGTATTGTGATAGCGCTAGAAAACCAATGTTCTACGTAGTATACCAACGGTTGGTGGGTATTATAAGACACATACATGTCAATAAATTTACGTGATGGTTCTTCCCAGAGGATTTTTTTTACTAGAGTCGTCCCTACATTAGTACATGGCTACTCTGCTAATAAGAACTTTCACAGAGACGGGTCGCCATAGTATAGGCGACTATGGTGGGACAAAGAAAATGAATAGAAGAGAACCGTGCTTTTCCGTTGTCTCACTTTGGTTGTTTCAATAAATGACCAAAAATCGAGGCAATATGCACCACCGGTTGGACAGGATGGAAATCGGAGCATTATTGGGGTCGAACACATTACAGAAGAACATCGCTCTATCATTCTGGGCATTTGGTTGACCATAACCTGTCGACGTTTTCGCATCCTTGGCACAATAATGTCCCCGGCCTATGTGAGGGTTGACATACCACAAAGAAGACAAAAATGAAACTGATAAACTCCATTGTCATCTGCTCGAGGAAATGACACAAGATCATCACTCTTCCTGATTTAAGCTTACGGTCGCGTAAAAAGGAGTCGAGAAAGCCAAATTTTAGGATGCCGCAGACACTGCACCCGGGCAGGTTGCACACACTGCGAGATATTCGGATGTTACATTGCAGCGTGGTACCGTGGAAGCGGAATACTCGAGAACATGACATGCCCATCTGGAGATGGGTACTTGTACGACTACTGGGATAGATGATTCTGGCCACGGCCTTGATGGGAAAAGCGGCATTCACATGCTTCTGAACGAGCTCAAAATCACTGTTGGTACGCGAAAGGAAGACTAACTCTGTGGTTTGAACATGGTTTGAGTGGGCATGGTAGCACTTCACAGAGCAGTAATCGTACTGAATAGTGGGGCTCAGAGGGTCCACATAGGCGACATTTGTGCAGCCAGGTGTAGCGCAGGTTTTCGCTGCAGCATTCAAGTGGCTTCGGCGGCAGTTCTTCGAGCAATACTCATATTTGCCTTGAGGCAAAGGACAACTAGGACGCCTACAATGAGAGGCATTCAAGCAAGCCTGCGAGCAAAAGCGAGACTTTTGACCATTGGAGTCCACAAAGACATTCCTGTTGCAACCTTCACGAGCACATTTCTTTGTTTTTGCTGTTGTCAGAGGAGCAGGAATTCTGGTATTGCTCATGCTGAAAGAAAGCTACGTTTAGAACAGTGCAAGGGTTCGTATAGGTAGGTACCACGAAAAAAGGGATACTATGTCAAGAGAAGTAGAAAGCGCAAAGCCTGGTTGCTTAAGGGCAGTCACAGACCTCCCTTCGGGGAGTAATAAGAGAACCAGGAGTTGATCAAGGTAACATTCGTTCTCTTCCCATGTCGCTGTTCATTCACCATGCTCGGACAACACTGTCCTCGGCAATATGCCGGACAGCCCTGTGCCAGGCACGGATATCTTCCAGATGCATGAGACCATCTGTTGCTGTGCTGGTTTCCCGCTTCCAGTCAACTGTTTCCATCCATCAGACTCCTGTTCCTGACAGTTCCAACAACGATCCCGTATCTGTGCTACCAAGACTGAACCGCAAACTGCCTCAATGTGACCCATTGACAACTCGCCGTAGTGCTGTTCTTGAGGATGGCACAGCGCAAGTGACTCATCCTCAACATATCCGAGCAAGCAATCTTAAAGAAGTTAACGCCAAACTTATGCGAGATTATGTCCAGCGGACTCCTCATCCTCCCTCAGAGAACTACATTACTCTGTCCTTTTACCAGTTCCGTCCTCTGAGCGACATGGATGTACTTCGGACACAATACTTTTTGTTGAATGATCTGCGTGCAATGAATGTTGTTGGACGGATCTATGTCTCGACAGAGGGTATGAACGCTCAAATCAGTTGTCCCAAAGACAAGGAGGAAGAGTTCAAAACATACTTTGCCGATCATTGGCCCATTTTTGACAAGCTTCGCTTCAATCGGGCCATGTCTGAAGGAAAGGCATTCAAGAAACTGCATGTTCGAGTTAAGCGGCAGGTAAAGTTAACGCTGGAGACAACTCGGAAAGGGAGGGTAGAACAACAAACACCAGAACATCAACAACACTTCCCTTTTCCCTGGCGGGCGAAACGAGGGGTGTACCTGCGCTCACATAAAAAAGGTTTATTCTTGTTTTCCGCTGCATAGTTGGTCTCAGATGGAATCGACAACTCCTCTTTTGATATTACCGATCAACCCACCTATCTGACGCCGGAAGAATGGCATAACGAGCTATCTTCTCTTACCAAACCTCCTATCTTGATCGATATGCGAAACCACTACGAGAGGTATGTATATGTTCACGCTCGTGTTCGCCTATTCGTGCTACCGAGTATTTGACTTATCATACTTTTTTTCTTGTCATTTCTTTTTTATCAACTAGCTCCATTGGACACTTTGAAAATGCAATTCGACCAGATGTAACAACTTTCAAAGAGAACATCGATGCAATGTTTGAGATCTGCGAGGGCAAAGAGGATCAAGACATTTATATGTACTGCACGGGCGGCATCCGTTGCACTCGTTCAGGCGCTCTGTTGAAATCCAAGGGTTATAAATCGGTCAAGATGCTGCAGGGTGGAATCACGGCCTATGGCCGCTATGTTCAAGAGAAGCGTGAAGAGGCGATCGCGAATGGTCTGGGAGAAGATGCAGTGAAGTCGATCTACAAGGGCAAGAACTTTACGTTCGACAAGCGACTTGGCGAGCCCATTACGAAAGATGTACTGGCCAAGTGTCATTTGTGCGGATCGCCTTGTGACACTTATCACAATTGCTCCAATATGGCCTGTAATCTGCTCATGATCTCATGCCCTACTTGTCGCGAGAAGCATGAGGGTACGTGCGGGTCGAAATCCTGCGTCGATATGGTCAAGGAGATCAGAGCCAAGCAAAAGGAAATTGATGAAAATTACCCAGAGCTCCGGGGCATGAAAGTTCGCCCTGGTGTTAAGCCCTTCCACAGCCATCGGATGCGTGTCCGTCCCGATGCCGTCCTGAAAAAGTAAGGGTGTAGGCGCGGAAACCTCAGATATCATGAACAGCATAATAGCATAGGTAGAAATAAAATAGATACGAAAACGTGTGGAATGCTTCCCGAGCGCACAGTTGGGTAAGGTGAATTTTGTCTCTATTTGTTTTATTATGCTCCTGAACTGGCGGCTTCCATTTCTTCCCCGAGAGATGAACTTTTTAGAGTGTGGTGGGTGAATGTGGGTGGGTGATTGGTGGTGTTGTATTTTGTTTCTACTTGGTATTCAGCTGTGCCTCGCGCCACTCCTGCTTCTTCGTCTCGCTCATGTCGGCGTACTTGCCCTTAAAACGGTTTGAAAGTAGAAATGGGGGCATATTATTAAGTTAGCCAAAAACGACTTTGTTTTTTCAAATGTAGATACCTTTTGCCATGTAGCGATCAAGAAGGCTATGATTGAAAAACTCTTCTTCTGAATTACCTTCAGGGTAGATCCACTGACATCGAAAGCAGCCATGATGGCACCCAAGCTCAAGCAGCCGAACACCATGGTCTGACCGCTACGCTGGAAGCCACCAGCAACGATACCGGAGGCGCAACCAGCAGCAGCCGAGTTCCAAAAGTCCTTCTTCTCGCGGGCGTTAGCAACAGCGACATCTGTGGCGGCAAAAACACCAGCCATGGCAGCTATAAGCATAGTGTAAAAAGTATTCAAGAGTATTGCCAAGATTAGAAAGAGTGTCTATTGAGGAGAGTAGGCTGGACATGGAGACAGGTGCCTCTGGCAGTTTGAGGTTTGATCCATAATCTCTCCTGAGTAAATGTCGCCATGTTCAGGGTCATTGTAATACATCCGGGTAGGAATGACGGAAGGTACGTGTGATAAACAGCTCGGAATGTCCACAGACGCGTGGAATGGAGTCATATGGGTTCCTCAAACTAAAGTCCGAGGGCCATCATCCTGTGACGATGAAGCTACAAGGCATTTTGTTGGTAATAGATGTCTTACCAAAGACACCAATGGTGCCACCAGTACGGGCAAAAACACCAGCAGCACCATGGGGATGGGTGCCAATAGAGTTCTGGACAGCGGAGACAAGGAGACCCACGCCAGCACCCATAGCGCCGGCTTGGATACCCTCTTGGATGGGAGCCTTAGGGTGGTATACAGTGTCGTCTGTTGATGCAGCCATGTTGTGTTGGTGGATGGGGATGCGGCCGATCAGTCCTCCCGCTCCTCCGGTTTTTCCTCCACGAAACGAATTGAGAAAGAGGCGTATAGTAAGTAACGAATTACATCACCGAAGCAAAAAATTTAGTGTGGAAATACTGATTACAAGCACACGAAAATGACCCTAATCCACTACTACTGGTGTAGTGTCTGGTAGCCCGGCCAGTCCCAAAATCTCGTGTCGCTTGCTTCCATCCTTACTTGCCTCTGCTTCGTTCAATCTCTTACGGCCGGCAACTGACACTTCTTGTATCAGCTCCAGCTTCTCGCTTTATTTTCCTTCCTCTTCGATATCCTCATCTCGTCTTCTCGTGAGGTCCTGCCTCCATGGATATCTGCCGTCATCTTCGACTGGTTGGTGATAGTGCTAGCTAATTTTCTTGTTCCTTGTGTGCGAACATCGCGTTACCGAGATTTTCCACCCATGATGTCCCGGTATGTAAACCTAGGAAAGGTGGTGTAATATGTAACAAATCTACAATTCCATTATTTCATAATACGCGAATAAGATGTCCAATACTCTGTTCTGCATGACTATTCTAGTAGTTGATATCCCCTGTGGGCAATGTATTGTAACATTAGCACATTAGCTTGAAGTCATTGAGGTGCTGATATGGAACTTTACCAGCACAGGCTGTTCAGCTGTACCCTCTTGAAGAGATCTGTAAGAGACATTTTTGATATGTTCAACACGTGGATGCCACGGCATCGATGCTCTGATTAAGAAGAATAGCCGTTGATGACGATGCTGATGCTGATCTTGGTGCGAGAGAAAAGTAGGTGGATAAAATCTTGGAATCTAGTAACCCTCGTTAGCACCATTGGTACCATGTTATGAAAAAGATTTATTCTAACGCGGATCATCTCCATATCCGTATGCGAAAAAACAAACAGCATTATGACAGAATAGGCAATACAATTCTTGAACGAGATTGGGCCCAGGATCATAAGCTTATTCTACATGCCTTCTTTGTTTAGGAGGAGCATGATCAGTGACCTCCAGTCTTCCTTCCTGGTTACCCTTCATCTTGCACCATTTTGAAGTTCCAAGCGTAATACTACAGGCAACATTACTGCGATGATGTAAAACTGGCCCACTTTTCAGCGATACGACATAGTTGGGTCTACTCAAGGGTATAAAAATTGCGAGTGGAGGAAAAACGCCGAGTAGCAATGTGTCCAAATCCACATTATAGAGTATGAATTGACGATATACCACGACACCGCCAGAGAACACTTGGAAGACTTGGAGGACACATGGGAACCCATGATGTACCCTCAGTCGGAGCACCCAAAACACAAGCCACTTGAAGTATAAAAGAGGCGCTGGCACTCAAACTGTGATCTTCAAACTTTGACCCGCATGTCCCTGATGAACCATGAACCACGAATCCATGGGGAGGCAGGGCTGTTTTTTGCCGGATTTCATGAAGAGCAAATTGGTTAAGTGCGGAAGACGGAAAGGGACATGTGGAAGATGTCCTTGCCAATATTACATGGCATTGACTCTTGCGTTTCACTCCCAACACTCCTTACGAAGGCAAAGTAAAGACAAAGTACTTCTGATATTAAGGTACAGGGGGATGTGGTGTGGTGTGTGTATGTTTATATGTGAAAAAGGGGGGGAGGGAGAGATGGGCAGGCGTGAGTGGGGAACGTCGTGAGAGGTCTTTTCCAAATGGAACACAAAAAGCGAATGGAGATGTCAAACCCTTCCACAATTTCCCTCCTTCACAGCTAAATTACTCGAGACTAGCGATGGCGTCCATCCCAATACCACGCAGATACAGAACTATGATCCGCATTCCTTCGCGGCACGATGGAACGCTGATAGAGGTTTGTTTATCGGTTCCAACGAGCCTTCCTTCGACTCCCCAAGTCTTTACAGGTGTTGTTATAGCCCATCCATATGGCCCATTGGGTGGTAGCATCAACAACAACGTCGTCGGGTCACTTCTCCAGTGGTTTGAGACGCACCCTTTGTTGGACAAGGCTGACGAAGATGCAGTAGATGCTTCCAAGGCAGTTTCGTTAGCGTGTGTGATTTGTGCCATCAACTTTCGGTAAGGATTATTTTCTTGTGGCGATATCTGTAAAAGATTTTACCAACAAAATATAACTGGGAGTGCAAGAGCTGAGGTGGCCTCCATGATAAAAAGACGCTTGTCGAGAGCATAAACATGAGGTTGTTTAGCGTTAGAGCTAGGAATAGCTCCAACGTCAGAGCTCATTCATCCCAGATAGGACTCTGTACCATATGTGTTCTTACAAAAAGTGAATAACTGACAATTTATTTCGTGTGATACAATGGCCATATGAAAAGAGGATGCGGCAGATCTGGAGGCAGGACAACATGGACAGGCGAAGCAGAGCGAGAGGACTACCAGACAGTTATCGACTTTTTGCAAAGTAGCGCATCATCCACTTCGATGCTCAGCCCAACAACTGAAGCTCCTAACAAGGATGATGCTGATTCCTCAACGAGTAGCGGGTCCTCTCACCCTGCATTCAAACGAATTACGAGTGTCATCGACGAACATGGGCGCACTATTGATCGCCCTCGACTGCCATTCATTTCTCGATACATTCTCTGTGTAGGTGCTCAATGTCACTTGAAAAATCCCTACTATAACAACCTTTCATGACTTGATGGTATTGAGGATTTATCCATGTCCAGGCTTTTGTGCACATGCACGAGGATCGGACAACAAAAAATCAAAACACCGCGTGTTTTTATGTGTTTTCATGGAAACAAAAACTTTGTTCATATCACGGCTGTACAACTGTTGATGTTATGGTGGATACGTCTAACTTTGAAATACTGTTTTCTTTTTTGTGTCCAATACTGAAAACAAAACAGGGATTCTCGTATGGAGCATTGATTGCGTCTTCGATCCCACCCCCAATGCGCGACCCGACCAAACCAGCACTCGGTCATCTTCCAACAACCTATATTTTTATCAGCTATCCAGCAGGTGTTGGATGGTTTCTTGTGACAGGTCAACAGTCTTCATTTTATAATCGTGCCAAAGCCCACCTTACGGATGGATATAGTGAGCGCGAATCAGTTGCTGCACTCAAGAATAATGATAGTCCGGAGAGTACCAAGGATAGCGACAAGGGCAAGGGCAAGGATAAAGGTGGAGAAGATGCGCGCCAGCAAGATCAGTCTGCCAAGGCCTACCGAACGAAAGCTTACTTCATAACAGGCGGGCAAGATCAGTTCACGAGCCCAAAGACCCTGCAGACATGGCTTAAGAATTATGCAGGACTGGATGCAGTGAATTCAATGACCCTTTCAGACAATCAGCAGCAGGAAACACAGCAGACGTCAGGATCAGGGGCAAGCAGGTCAGGTGAACAACAGCCGCAACAAGCTGATTCGCCACGTAGGAGGAAAAACAAGCACCGCTATGCCAAGCCATGGTCACAGGTCACATCAATTGCCGATCGCGATGGAGCCCGGATCCAACTCGATATCTTGCAAGACGCTGACCACTTTTGGATTGATCGCGAAGACGAGCTGCTTATGCGCCTTGAGAACTGGTGGGAATCGACTCATCCCGTTACAGCTGCTCTTTGAATTCATGTTTCCTAACCACTAGCACTGTGGAATTCGTGTTACTCTACTCAGTAAAAGTGACAAAAGAAGCTGTGTCGTGATGAAGTAAAAAGAAGAACAAATTGAGTATGTACTTTGGTGATGTTTACACTCAAGTGGCTAATGTGCAAATCCTAACCCAGAAGATAGCTTGAAAACAGCACAGTGCCTTAGCATCACGGTACGAAGCAAAGAGTAATAGAGGAAAGGTGGCAGTGGCATAAGATGGAAATAATAGAAGGGCTGTACTTTATGGGATAGGCATTTGAACCTTTTCTCCAGTGATGCACGCCGCTTGCGGATGGTTAGGGCTGTGGAACGTGAATTACTCCGACAGAATTGTTCTTTTGCTGCCTGCGAAGCGAGTAGAGAAAGAAATACGAGTTGAGAGCACAATAGGAAGGAACAACCACAGCATCATTGAAAGTCGACAGTAACGAGCGCAAGAGCGTTGTGTTCCCTCGTCTCTTCCATGGAATCATGCTGCCCCAGCTCCATCGAATACTGACTGATACGGAAAAGAAAAGTAAGTGTACAAACAAACATAATGTCGTTTACTTTCGCGTTACGCATGAAATTCTGCTCAGCAACGACAATGTTTCTCCTTCAGAGCTGTCAGACTTTCACGTTATTACTACACACCATTGGTGAGGGGGAAGGGGAAACAACCTTTGCGAACGAATAAAACGGAACTTTGACTGACGGCGGGATCAAGGATTTAAAGGAACTAGAGTCTCCAGGATCATCTTGCGTTTGGACCGATCTTTATATGGTATCTCAAGACCGTTGCTTCTCATCTCATTTATTGGGCGGTTTATCGCTTAGCCCGACCCGCCCTTTTGATCTCCTCTCACCCTGAGAAATTGCATGTAATGAGACAACAGGTGTGTTCCAACACCAGACACAGAGTGTAAATAGAGTAGGTGCGATGCGGTCTTTCAGGTTTGAGGGATCAATTGATTACAGGAAGACCAGTAGAGTGTAGCGGGGTATAGCTCTCTTCTTCCTTTCACGTCCTGTCAACAATAACACGGAAAGAAGGTGTACGTTTGTCTATTGTTTTACCCTCTCCCTCAGCTGCGGGCTGAACGAGTGTCTCTTTTTTCGTGATGTGTGCTTTGTGGTGCCGTGCCCAGAGGAATTGTGTACTTGTGGGGAAAGGAGGATCAAGACAACAAAAACAACTCAAAGAAAGGAGGGAGGAGTCGTCAAAGGGGAGGAGGGGGGGGGAAACAGGCATCACGCCAAGAGAAGGGGGGGAGAGAAAGAAGGGAAGAATGACAACATGTCCTGGTCGCGGTACTGTGCAGCGAGGGGGTGGGGCAGTAGGGTAAAACAGACAGTCGAGTACCACCACCAGGCCTGTACGGTGCGCGTCTGCATGCAGTCCCTCTTCCTCTGCCAGAATAACTTGTATCCACGCGGAATGGGAAGATGGAGGGCGAGAACCTTGCCACCGAATATTTCATTCCTAGTGTCAACACTGATGCGTGCAGCGACAGTTGATGGCTAGCTTGTTTAGAATAGGGGGTTGCCTCCATTCTCCGTGTCAACGGTCGTCATTATGGTTAGGGGGGGGGAGCATTAACCGTTTGCCCTCCACATCCCAACCGATCAACTTGTGTCGATGGATGGAGGGAATACCGAACAATAAAAAAAATGAAAAAGCACTCCACCTGGCATGAAATACCGAACCCATACTCATTTATTGTAGCGATAAATAGAATGAGGCTCAACAGAGTAAGGCTGAGGGGACTGGGCACATCCGACCTGCAAGAGCTTCTATATTTCCTTATGACAACACTAAAAAAAACCTAACGACAGTCAACAGACAGGGTGGCCAAGATCGGGTAGTGTGAGGGTATTCAGTTAACTCGTTTTGAATATGCTCAGTCATTTTTTTTTCTGTTTCGTAGGTGTGTGTTCAGGTATTCCCTTTTAGCGCATTTTCTCGTTCTCCCTCTCATTTCTTCTTTCCTTTTTGAATACTGATCATTACTTTTCTTTCTTCTCATTTCTTTTTTTTATTTTATTTTTATTTTTTTTTCATCATCCGCATCCTACATTCTTCCTTCTTTCTCTCCCCCTACATCACTCACCACCATCATCGTATAGAGTGGGGGAATGGAAGACGATGAGCACAGAGACCTTAAGCACTATTCGTGGCCTACATCCGTCGCCATGAATGAACATCACGCCCAGCACAACCTTGTCAACGTCCAACACCATAAGCATCCTTCTCCCCTTTATCCTCACGAACACTCAAAGTTGAGGCGCTTCTCACAACGCTTTAGCACTTCATCATCGTCCTATGCTTCCTATTCATCAGCACTTGCAGCAGCGGCAACAGCTACTACATCTATTGCTTCTGTAACCTCAACTGCACACCCTCAACGGTCCTCTCAACATTATCAACATAATTATCAGCAACTTCAACACCATCCTTCCGAGGATCCGTACGACTTTCGTACTCGCTCTTATATTAGTGGCCAACAACGCAAGTCCTTGGCAACTCCAGAGGCTGGGACTGGAGTCGCTGTTGTCCCAGGTGCATCAGCAGAGACTATCTATCACCACCATAACCACCATCACCAACAGTCGCATCTTCATTATCAACGACATTCAGCTCCAAATGCCCCACCAACCACGACATCAATAATCGCCAAAAGTGTACAATCCGGCCTGCCTCCTGCGATCTCTGCTCAAGGCGGCAGTACTCCTCCCTCTCCTTTATCATCACCCTTAGCCATTTGTATGCCAGCTTCCTCCTCCTGCTCCTGTCCCTCCCCGTCAGCATTCTCTCCGCTATCACCCTCGTCTCCCACCATGGGGCCAACGCCCACATTGTCCATGGCGCTTCCTTCGTCGTGTTCATCCTCCTCCTCATCGTCGACAGCCATGGCCCTCTGCTCCCCGGTTATGACCGTTGTATCAACACTCTCTCAAGACAGCTCTCCAGACTCCTCAGCATCCTCACGTTGTTCATCTCGAACATCTTCTGCTTCTCCTCCACCCGGACGATCAAGAAAGGTCAGCTTAGGACTGTTATCGTCCCAGCTACACCACCATAGCCATCAGTATGAACATCAGGAGGACAAGCATACATTGAAACCATGTTCAGGATCTCGGGTGGAGCTTAAGCCAATGTTGTCTCTGCCTTCTGGTGAAGAACTCAATGTTCCATTTACGCCAACAGTTTCGATCCCGCCTACTGGACATAAGAAGAACAGACGGGGTGGCGGCCTTGGCCATGCTCAGGCATCATCCATCTCGACGACGCGCTCAAGTACATCTTTCAGAAGCTCCACCAGCGACCGACAGCATCATAGGTTATCAACAGCTACAACTGCCACTTCTCTCTCATACTCTTCGCTTTCGTCAGTCTCATCAACAACCAAGAGAGGAACTGGTCTTTCAGCCTCAGTGTCTTCGCAAGAAGCACAGACCACACAGTCCCTCAAGCGACGACGAAAGCGGCAGCATCGCCATACCCAGCACTCATCCCTGCAGCAGACCAGCATCTCACCTCAAGCAATAGCCCAGAATTCCACAAAGTATATTCGTTTCTTATTTTGGCCCTTACTTCCACTATTGATTCTTGCGATTGGTGGTCAAACATCCGCCTGGTTTGAGTCTCCAGAAAAGAGTAGCCACTCGTCCCAAATGAGACAAGGAACTGAATTCATGGGCCATGTTCGAGCTCGCAAGCCGTTGCCTGCGTCGCTGTTGGAAGCGCATCCGCATTACAATCGCATCCAGTTTGAACCAATTGGTTATGCTCGGCCCTCGGAAGACTGGTTTGTTGGCAAGCAACTAGCCAGTACTCATTCATCACTGATGACAACTCGACCAGCCTTTGCCAATGATCGAAGCCAGCACTCGCCTCATCTGCCATCACATCTGCAATGCCAGCGAGATTTATGGAGGTCGTGGGAAGAATGTATTATCCAGGAGCAGCCTCGTCAGCCAAAGGTCCAGGCGCTGGAAGGCGAGGTGACGATTGTAACAAACGCTGGGCTTGAGCAACAAGCACATGTGAAGCCCTTGCTCGAATTGCACCAACCATGGGATCGAGAATCCTGTGGATGTGCCATCTCAGGAACACACCTTTTATCACTGCTTTCATGGGACATGCTAAAACCAGAATACTCATGGAGGCAGCGTTCATCCACCGTTGGATGTCGAGATGGACTCAGACATGATGCCGAAGGCGACACAAGCAACACGGTATCGGCAAGCAGTCTGCTGACAGCGTGGGCGGACATGGTGGATCAAGTACTTGGCTCACTTTATAAAGTATCACAGCGAGCAAGTTGGCATGGTCCAGTGTCTCAAACGGAAACCACAAGTGGCGTTCAGTGGAAGATGCGGAATCGGTGGTCATCGTCGAACACACCGTCTGTAGCAGCAGGCGCCGCGGCAAGTAATGCGGCACAACACGAGCGACAGAGTTTGGGCCGTTATTTGTTCAGGATCGCGTTTGTACTCGGATTGGTGCTACTTTGCATGGCTATCCATGAAACGTTCTTTGCTCAGGTGGATATACCGTCGTACGCCAGAGCCTAATTATTTCACTTATTTGTGTCTTTGTATTGTCCAATTTTTTTTCTTCCTCACTCCTCCATCATCCAGCATACCTTACTTCATCCACACTGAACCTGTACAATAATTTCTAATAGTAATATACAGTCCATTCTCGCTATTACACGAAAAAACGTACACGATTGAGAGGTTAGAATCTAACCATAAGACAACAAACGAGTCGCCATTCATTGATCCACTGGGGAAGGAAACTTTCAGAAAATGGCCGTAATTTTTGCGGTAACACTGTCCTCATCCAGATCCTCCAGATCAATAACCTTGGCACGCTGCACCTCCACCGTCCAAGACTGTGTCTGGACTTGTAATATAGTCTAGTTCACTATTATTGTTTACCTTGCAATGGTAGAGTGGGGCGAGTGAAGAGGGGAGTGTTTAAGCGTGGCATATGAAAGCATCCTCAGGATCAAATTCAAGTGGAAAAAAAAAAACTTGGTGGCTTGTTCGGAGCAGGGTTTCCCTTTGCTCCATTTTTTTTTCCAACTTTGGGTTGCTATGAGGGGCGACAAGCACAACAGCACCACTCACAAACTGAATACGGTTTCTTTTTCTTTTTTTTCTCTTTCTCTCTTTTCTTTCTTCCACCCTCATCACCGTTTGCTACCACCATCCTCCTTTCTTCTCTCACACTCTCACACTCCCACCACTCATACACACTCTCTCCGCCCTCCCGCTCCTCCGCTTCGACCCTCTTTCCCTCCTGTCTCCCTCCTTCCCCGTTGAGTACGCTTACCTACTTTAGGCCCCAGATTGTTCACTTCTTCCCTGACTGCCATCTCTCCAATTGCTCCATTCAGATTCAGGCTTGTTTGCTTCTTTGTCTCAACACATCCCCCATCCATTTAATAAAACTCTTGCGTCTCTCACTAATCCTTCTTTCCCCTCCCTACCCGTACCACCCTCCCTCGCGCAGCAGCAGCAGCGGCAAACAAACAGCAGCAGCAGCAGCAGCACTACCACCATCAATACACATTTTTCAACTACAACAGCTCATTCAATAGTACAGCCATGACGCAGACCTCTAACACGCCTTCTACTACTTCTTCATCTTCGGCCCCCATCAAGACGCCTGCCTTTTCAGCCTTTGGCAATTTCAGCACGAACGACTCCTCGGTCCGCTTTTCTAAAATGTCTTCTCTCCAGCCCGCCACCGCCACCACCAAGGACGCTACCGTTGCCGCTCCTGCCCAGGCTGCAGCCCCTGCCGCTGCCGTCGGCGACGCAGTCAATAACGTCAATGAGCATCACAACGAAGGCGCCGCCGAGGGTGGTGCTCCCGATGCCGCTGCTCCTCTCACCCTTCGTGCTCTTGTCTCGACCAAGGAGGCTGGTGTTATCATTGGCAAGGCTGGCAAGAACGTTGCTGAGCTCCGTGATTTGACTGGTGTAAAGGCTGGCGTCTCCAAGGTCGTCCAGGGCGTTCACGATCGTGTCCTTACCGTCACCGGCACGATTGAGGGTGTTGCCAAGGTAATTCATTGGATCTTTGGAGTTGACATTAAGATTTGCGATCTACACGTTTGTTTGTTTGTTTGATTCCATCGATCTCCTTCACTCGAAATGGATCAATTGCAAAGATGTGATTTTGCAGTTCTCTTTGTCCATTGCATATTGCGCTAAGGAGAATGGACTGACGAATCTGGGTTATATTCGTTTCTACGAGCTGCAAGAAAACTTGTAGCTGAATTATCGTCACTCAAAGCATCACCATCTATTTGGCGGTGATCATTGCATGCAGGCTGCAATGTTTCTCTTTTTTTTTCATTCGACAGCACGATCACCCCAAACCATTGGGCATATGGCGCATTATGACCTACATCCCTTCATTTTTGGACAAAAGCATGATGGAGAATATCGAGCACTGGGAAGCAACTAGATCCATCACCTCTCAATCAGAATTTACTCAGCGACGGAGCATCAGGAGCGGAAATGTGAATCTTTTTTTGGCTACCAGGACTCGGAGTGATTCAGTTGTCGGATAGATCTGACTTGAAGGAACGGAGCTCCTGAAAAAAAAGTCAGTGTACATTCAGCCTCTTATCCAACCTGTGGAAAAAGGATACACAGCACCCAATCCCTATTCCAGCATCGGCTCCTTCTTGAGTGTAAGACACACTTCAGTCACGGTCTGCACGGTGGACATATTCTATTGTTTTTGTCCACTGGGAGCCTCGACAGCTTCCTTCTGCCAGGCGATATACACACTTTTCCCATCTCCAGCCTATTTTACTGCTCTGAAGCGAGGAGACATTGGAAGGGAAAGAAAAAAGAAGCAGCGGTGGCTGGCTGGTCTACACGACACACCGTTCCTTTTTCTTTCTGTCTCCTCCTATCTGTGTCCCAGCCACTCAGAGACACGCCCCTGAAAACACATATCCACACAAATCCAGACAACAGCTAACATCCTTTGTCTCCTAATTCTCAACTGGGTGGAAATAGGCTTTCTCCCTGATTGCCCAGACCATGCTGGACAACCCTATCACGTCCTCCCCACCCAGCACCCCTCTGAACCCGCTCCGCCCCGCTGCTGGCCAGACGTCGGCGATCCGCCTTCTGATCTCGCACAACCTCATGGGCACGATCATTGGTCGCCAGGGTGCAAAGATCAAGCACATTCAGGATACTTCGGGCGCCCGCATGGTCGCCTCCAAGGACATGCTTCCCCAGTCGACGGAGCGTGTTGTTGAGATCCAGGGTACAGTCGATGCAATCCGCATTGCTATCTACGAGATTGGCAAATGCCTGGTTGAAGATTGGGAGCGCGGTGTCGGCACAGTCCTGTATAACCCCTCGGCTCCTCGTGCAACTGGCGCAGGCGCTGGCTATACGACAACTGCCCAGGGAGGATCACGCACCGGTGCCAGCGGCTATGCCTCGCGTACTGGCAATGGTTCTGATTTCACGCGCCCACGCCCCGAGGCATTCTCGAACAATGCTTCCGAGATCCGCACGCAGGAGATTTCGATCCCTGCTGACATGGTTGGCTGCATCATTGGCAAGGGCGGCTCCAAGATTTCGGAGATCCGTCGTCTGTCTGGCTCGCGCATCTCGATTGCCAAGACTCCCCATGACGAGACTGGCGAGCGCATGTTCACGATTGTTGGTACAATGGAAGCCAACGAGAAGGCTCTCTACTTGCTCTATGGTCAGCTCGAGGTTGAAAAGGACAAGCGCCTGAACCTCACTGGTGGCGAGCATATCGAGGAGGATGAGGAGTAAGCGTTAAACTTCTCCTCTTGTCATCATCATTATCATCATTATTGGACCTCCATCCATGAGGAGAACAAAGGAGGGGTGGAGGTTTGCGTCACCTTGATGAAGCCGAGACGAAAAAGCTGTTCTGTCCCCAGTATACATTCTTCCAATGTCTTGCGCTGCTCAGCTTGATCTGCCTTCCTTCTCTTCATTTTTTTTCTTTTTCTTTTCTTTTTCTTTTCACCTTTTCATGCCATTTGTATAGGATCCACTCTCAAATGTGTTTGTACTCTTTTGTTCATTTTTTTTTGCTGTTTCTTTTTTTTCAAAAGCCCCTCACAAACCCCTATGTCACTCGTTCCGTCTGTATAATGTCCACGAACGCGCGCCACAAAAAAAACATAAGAGGAGCCTCTTTCTCACCAGTTGCACCTCGCCATCCTGGAAGCACCCACATTTTGGTCTTCTATTATCTTTTTTTCTTTCTCAATAAAAAACTTTTGTCGAGAATGTATCCTTTAGTGAAAATGAATTATTTTGCCACCAGGACATTATCAGTCGTCACTTTTTTTTTTTCTGTTCCACTGTGAGAGGGGAGGGGGAGTATTTTACACGTAGACAAATACTTATTTTTTACCTGCTCCACACAGTCTCACCATGACAGCCTTGCATGAACGTCTGTAAGTTGAAGTCAAGGAAGATTAAAACGACTATTACAAGATTCATTTGCAGACTCTATTCTCATTGATACCAACGGTGAAGTCGCAGGCAGAGGTTTCATTTGGACAACATGACACAAAAGTCAATGCATGATGCACATGCTTACCCTACCAGGATCATTACAGAATCACTCAACGCCACTCAGATACAACGGACAACGTGTTCTAGGCCAGCGCTTTGTTTGTCACTTGAATTCCCTTGGACATGGGACTTGGATCTTCTATTTTTTTTATCATCCTTCTCGATCTATCCTTTGGATTGGCCGCAATCATTGTCGTATAGTACACCATGGAGACATGAGGCGCTCTATTTCAGTCGTTTGTCGTGAACAAAAAAGAAAGAGAAAAAAAAGATGACACAATGGCGTACACCAGCTTTTATCGTATACAAATTGAAGCTGTTGAATTTTACTTGCGATTTTGGCCATTTTACAATAATGCAATAATTCGAACATCTGACCATTTTGCCCTTTTTTTTATGTCTTTTGTTGGATAAATAGCACATTGCAAATCCCCTTTCCCTCACCACGGTTAGCAGACATTGCAGCCAAGGTACTCGAGGTCGACAAGGATTTGAAACCAGAGGTCTCACAGCGCGTGATCCGCACAGAAGACTCGTCACTAGTCATGTACGAAAAAGTCAACGAGTTACCAAATGATTGACGGGGCGTTATCAACTTACGTGGTTTAAGGGTTTAAAAATATGTTGTGTTTCTAACAATCCCTTTTTTTTATATATATCTTTATATGTGTCATTCACCTGGGATATTCTATGCAATAGTGAGTTTAGCACGTCGACTCTTAAATTGCTCCGAACGGTGGTCAATTCACAATTGGATATGGTGCGAATGGTGGTGGAAACAATGGAGGCTTTTGATTCAGAGTAGATATTATTATACCTGGTAGCTCAACATAAAGATCTAGAGCGCTAAAATACATTATGCATTGCAAAAAAAAAGGGACGTAACCTGAAAGGACTTTTTTACTACCGTGGAATCAACGCGTGCACGTGGGGTGGAATGGTGTGATTGCCTGCGAAAAAATAAAACTCTAGACCGTGTGAAGACTCGAGAGAGAAGAAACGGAAAGGGAACGGGGGAAGGGTTAAGAGGGTGTACACCGATCTGAGAACAGTGTAGAGGAGAGCATGTCCCCCATCCAAATTCCACCACACAGAAAGCGATACATTGAGAGGAGTAAAATGTCCGTTTGAGCAAGGCATTCTGGGGGGGGGACGCATCCAGTTTTTTTTGGCTGGGACTTAAAGCTCGGTGTTTTCATAAAACTATTGCTCCGCCCTGGCAAAAAAGGAGGAAAGAACACCCAGGCCTCCGAAGCACCATGGTACAAGAACGAGGGTTCTCAGCTTTTTGTGAGCAAGAATAGAAATGGAAATGGAAATGGAAATGGGCGGGTGAGCTGCGGTGGGAGTGGGCCAACGCAATCATGTATTGCTCGCGTGGTATTTGTTTATTTTTTGGTCGTTGCCTGAAAAAAAATAGGGATACCGAAGCAATAGTGTTTAAGGATCAAACCCAAGCCTTGGCTGAGTGTGTAGTAGCAGGGCAAGAAAGGTATGAATTTCGAGTGCTAAAAATACACCATTCCGGAACTGTGTATGGATCATCCCAAGGAAAGAGAGATGAGGGGGGAGGGAGATATTGCAGGTGATCGAGCTACCTGAAGGATGCACACTTTCTAGTTTAATCCAAAAGCCATACCCATTATGCCGGGCATGGATGATGCCAAAGAGTCGGCATTGTGGAGAATGACTCAAAAAAAAGAGAGACAGCTAGGAGTAAGAGAGAACAGACGAGCAAGAGAGAGAGAGGGGGGGGGGAAGGCGAGGGCCAACCACGATTATTTTATTTTTTTGACTTTTCAGTACTGTTTTTGGCTCACAAGGACCACAGGTATTTTTGTCTCCCTCTTGCCCCCTCTTTCGATCTTCTGAGTTGTCTACCACTAATGGAGTTACACTCATCATTTGCCATTGGGTGTCTATCTTGGTTCTGGCCTGTGTATGAATGAAATAGTGTGTTGGGCGGTGCTCTCTTGTCGTGTGCCTGACTTTTTGAAGTGTTTGGCAGTGCCTGACCCACCTTTCACACACATCCATCCTTTCTTTCTTCCTCTTTTTTTTCCCTTTCCCCCCCTCCCCTCTCCTTCTTTTCTTTCTCTCCCCCCTTCCTCCATCACACGGTGCAGTCTCATTCTCACATCTCTCCTCTTTGCAGTGGCACTACACTCTGAATCTCGTTTTTCCATCTCTATCGTACCCTCATCCCCTAAACCTAAGCCCAGTCCCTCAGCCCTCTCTTTCCGTCGTGTGCCCGCAAGAACAGTGTCATCCCATTTTTTTACTCATCCACTCGTGTGACACACCCATCTCATCCAACCTCCGGTATACCCTACACTCCCCAATTTCCATTCCATCACCCACATACACATATAGCCAAATATGATCTTCCATCGCCGAGCGTTGGCGCTCGCCCTGGCAGGTCTGGCGACAATTCTTCCCGCAGTCCATGCCCAAACCAAACCGACGCAGACATTTACATTTAAAGATGCAAGTGGAGCGGTTCTTAACACGCAGGTGGTCACGCAGTCGGAGTGTGCGGTCCTTGACGAACCGGCCCTGACGAAGTATGCAGAATTTGTATCAGCCAGCGCAGAGGATCAGCAGGCAGCAATCAACTTGTACAATGATCCTATCTGTCAGATTGTGGTGGTATCAACAGTTGGTTTTTTCAACTCTACTGCTGTGCCAGGTGTAGTCGCCATGAAATGGCAAGGTAGAGCGCCAACTACAAGTCCGCCAGGTGTGCTGATTAACAACTCGCCTTGGCCGAATGATATGGTGTACCAACAGGAAAGAAAGCCCGTTTTGTTCGCCCTCGATGTGGAGAGAGGTAAAAAGGTGATTGCGGCCGTATCAGCCGTGTTGGTAGTGGGCGTTGCGATTGGCTCGTGGAAGGTGTACAAGGCCGCAACGTACGTGAAGCCACCAGAGCTGGTCAAGAAGAAGAAGGAGAAGAAGGACCGTGAATACACAGGCGTGGTTGGCAACAAGAAGGTCAAGAAAAAGCACGCCTACTACCGCAAGCCCGTCCGCGATGCAAATGGTCAACTGGTGTCGTCTGGTGGACTGGACAATAAGAAGTATGACCGGTTCCAAGACGAAGAGGAAGAAGAAGAACGCTTTGATGAATATGGCCGTCGGTTGATCAAGGACGAGAACGGTGAGTGGCAGGTCGAGGACCGTGACTCGAGCGATGATACCGACTCGGAAGTGGAGGAACGCCGTAAGAAGGCAGAGAAGCGCCGCCGCAATGCTCAGCTCGGCCGCCGTGGTAGTGATAGCAGCACTTCATCCCGTGAACGCGACACGTCGTCGGCTGCCGCCAGCAAGGCACTTGGCAACAATGGCAGCACTCGTCTGTCAGGCACGCCAGGATTCCTCAAGTTTGGTGGCGGTAAGCGTAGCAGCGCTGGCAGTAGCACATTAGCCAGCCACCACCAATCACCAACGCCATCGACAACGACGTTCCGCCAGAACCAGTACACGGGCATCTCTGGCCGTGCCAGCCCACAACCTGTCATGATCGACATGCAGGAGACAAACTACCAGCAGCGTCGTCCTATGGGTGCGCCATCGTCACAGCCAGGAAATGGAGGAGGCAATACCTTTGCGCCATCTCCAGCACCACAGCCAGCCATGGTGACAACATACAACTTGCCACCACCAGCACATACCCAGATTGATCTTATGCGCTTCGATAGCTCGAGCCCTGCGCCCTCGTCGGCTCGCAACAACAACGGTGGTTATGACCCACATCAGAACCCATATCAACAGCGGCCAGCAAATGATGTCGTTGTGTCGATGCCACAGCAGTATCAGAATCATCATCATCCTTCATCGCCGACTCGACGAGGCGGATACTCTTCTGACCAAAGGGTTTAAGATATTGTTTTATTTCTCTCAATCGCTCTGTTTTCGCTCACTTTGCCTCATACTCTGGGGAAGGGGGAAAGAGGATAGATCGATCAATAGCCACAAAAAAAAAGAAAGGCCGAGAGAGAGAGAGAGAGGGTGTATGTCGCCTTGTTGGCGCCCCTTTCAAGTCCTTTTCACATTGTCATAAAATAGCCATTGCCATCTATTGTTCATCAATAATATAAATGTTTTCTACTGCCTCTTTTTTTTTCTGGAGCGTGGTGTTTGTTCAGAGAAATTATGTCCTCAAATGCTCTATGTATTTTTTTTCTGAGATTCCTCAGTTTCCATGAATCAATTGTTTGCTTATCTTTTTTCCTCTTAATTTGGAGGCTGCAGAGAGCCTGCTTGGAGAACTCAAAACTCGCCATATGAATGGGTCTCGGGTTGTGGGTTTTGTTTCTGAGGGTTGTGTAACCAGGACAATTTTTTTTACCATGGCTTTTTTTTTGGAGACGAGTAAGGAGGGGGGAAGGAGAGAGATGAAAAAAGAAAGGTCTTCACTGGTGAAGCAAGGCGAAGATACTATTTATATTACGAATTCTTTTAATCGGTATTCTCCCCTTTGTAGGGGAGTGGCCCATTTGGCTGTAGTTTCCGGATCTTGTAATAGTTGTAGGAAATGATGCCGCTGATGGAGACAAGAAGGCTAGGTATGCAACGAACAAGCAATGGTGTGCCAAGTGAAACTGTTAGGACATCCCCTATTTTTTTTCTTCTAAGTCATTTTTTGAGCACCAGTCCCTGTCAACATTGAGACAAAACAAAAAGGAACATACCCCAGCAGATTCACAGGAGTGAGCTGATCACCAAAGATCATGACACTGAGTGAGATGACAAAAATCTCCTTGGAAATACCAGCAACGGACAGGGTGACAGTGCCTGTGTTCTTTATGAGCTTGAACTCGGCAATGGTCATGGCGAAAGCCAGAAGGCCGCCGCCAGCGGCAAGCATGAGGGTAGTGAAGCCGGTGCGGAAAGAGCTGAAAAACTCCGAGGAGGCGAACACGACGAACGGGTCTTCAATTACAAGCGAGAGCACAGACATGAGCATGAACATGATCGGGCTGATGTAGTACAGTGTTGCAATAGGATTGTCCATCCCGAGGTCATCCTTCTGCAACAGCATCTGCGTCAGCGACCACCGGAGACCTGACATCACCGCCGCCATCAGCACTAGTATAAATCCTGTCGGGTCAAACTGCGTCTCACCTGCCACTGTCAACACCACTCCAATGACAATCACGAAAATGATGAGAATCAGCGATGGCCGCGGCTTTTCTAGACGAAAGAGGAACGCAAACAATAAGACCCAAATGGGTGTGCTCGACTTGATCTTTTTTTTGGAACGTATATAAGGATGCCGTGAGTGCAACAAATAAGCTTGTGTTAACTTAAAGAAAAATAAGGATAACAAACATGTCCATACTTGGCCGAGACAAAAAAGTCCTTTTCGCAACTGCAGAAAGAAAACAGAGCAATAGCTTCATACCATAGTGTAAAACGACAGTGTGATATACATCAATGACGCGTTCGCCATGCAGATCTCAAGCGCTGCAGCAACTGCACAGGGAACCTAAGTAGATTTGACAGAATATATATACCAAAAACAAGATTAGAACATGCAAATTCGCCAAAAAAAAAACGGGCTGTTGCCCTTTGCAATAGTAGGCGTAAAGCAGGTCATTGCTGAAAATCCAGTAGGGGGATGTGATCTATCCACTTACCACCTTGGTCACATAAGAATGCATGGTTATTCGCCCGCCTTTCCCGGATTGTGTGGCGTCGAAGGTATTCGGCCAAAAATGCATCAGACATGCCGTGATGACAAAATGAAGTCCTGTATGGATCGACGACACAAATAGAGGCAAATTGAAGTTCCAATTGTCCTTGCCCATGAGGTTCTATAGATTGGGGAGAGAAAGAAGAAAACAATGTGAGTATATCTGTGCGTCTTTTGTCCCATGTCGGTGTGGACACAAAAAAAAGCGCCCAGCCGTCGGCGTATGTGTACAATATCTCTTGTGTCTTTGTTACCTTGTTGTAGATCGACAATGCAGTACTGAAGAAGTACCATGCAGCAATGTACGACATGTTGGACATGATGTTTTGGACGACCTTCTTCTTGGGCATGACGATCTGGGGCATTGAGGAGGAAGAACCGTGGATATTGATATAAACACTGGAAGAACCACTCCCCGTAGCAGTGGCAGAAGCTGGACCAGCAGCTCCTAGCTGGGTATTCTGGAGAGGATAGTAACCAGCGTTACTGGCGTTCTTGCTAAAGGAAAATGCGTTCATGATGAGGTTGGAAGGTTTGCGACCTGATGTTGGAGTTCCAACAAGCGTCGTTGTGCCACTGCCTCCACCATTTGCAATGGACGGTGATGATGAGAACAATGGTAGTTGTTGTTGAGACGAAGCAGAAGCAGCCCTAGGCGACGTTGGAACGGCCGTGTATCGCGGAGGCATGGGCGAGTACGAAGAAGGGGAGCTTGGTAGCGACGGCGGCCTTGTCATAGTCGTGGGCGAAGGTGTGACGGAGGATGGCGATGACCGGTTAAAGCCAAACGTCGATGCAAGGATGGATCCGAGTTGCGTCCGTGGACCATTGAGGACCGAACTTGTAGTCGATATGGAAGGGGATTGATGCCGAAGATAAAACGCTTGATCACCATCATCGACCTTCTTGGCCAGGCTATTGTCCTGAAGGAAGTAACTGGACGTCGTTGCAGCGTGCGGAGTAGAAGTGTGAACAGCGTTGCCAGTGCTGCTCTTAATGCTGTTTAGAGCACCGAGAGTCGCGGCAGATGAGTCAGATGCATGGTCAGATGGAAGCGAAGGAGCATCGACGGAAGATGAGGGGATGACGAGCTGAGGTGGCAAAGGTGACACCGCAGAAACCGGGGTGTGTCCTTTCTGGGGTGCTGGTGGCTGCGAGATGCGCCTTGAAAGGCGATTCTCTCGAGAATGAGGAGGCATTCGCTCTCGACTGGCGAATCAGAGCAAAAACAAAGTAGGAATCAAGGCACACGACCCTGGATGCAGAGAGTGGCAGGGAGTAGGAAGAGGGGAAAGAAAAAAGAGGAGAATGGAAGAATGTCAATTCACGTTCAAATGGGAATGTAGAAAGAGGAAAAGGGGTGTAGAGAGAGGGAAGGAGGGGGGACAAGTCCTGATCCAACTTGGATGGGGCTAAGAGGCTGTGTTACGCTTGATGAATCCACTCACCTTCCTTCACTTTATCTCAGGAACCATACGACGGACACACGTCAGAACGTCCAAACCTGCATAGCATTGTGGCTCCTCTTCCTGTAGCTTCGTTATTCGCGTCCTCCCGCGGACCAATGGTGCTGCTACAATGTTACTGCCATTCTTGCTGTTGTGAAGAAAATAAGCATTTGGATTTACCCAGCCATTCCCAAATTACGAGAGTGTAAAAGTCTCAGCTCAAACCCCGTCGGTACGAACTGTTTGCGGGAAGCGAGGTATATTCGAGTAGGAAAAGAGAGAGAGAGAGAGAATGAACACCTGCAAGTCTGTAGCTTGCCATCGTACCCTCGATTCCAAGAATGCTATGCAGAGCCACGATTGATTGGCTGCATGTTCACAATATTGAGCAATGTCCTTTATGGTTTTATAGGACAACCTCAGATCCTTATCCTACATTTATATATTTTTTTCGGCATAGCTTTTTTTCCTTTTCTTTTAACCTTCATTGTCACTATCGCCTCTTCCTCCTCCTCCTCCTCCCCCTCCTCCCCAGTCGCTTTCCGTCAGCTTTTTCTTTACACATTCTTGGGCACAACTCTCTGCGTGTGTGCGTCTGTGTACGGACCTCTGTCTTCTCTCCCTCTGCAGTTCTTGTTGGACCAACCCGTGGAACGTACGTCTCCTCATTGTTCGAACGACTGCATGTTGCAGTGACAAAATTGTTCTTGGCTCTTTTCTCCATTCTACCACCAATTTTCTCATCCTCCATCGCATCACGGAACCCTGGAAACTAGCTTGCGACCATGACTTCTCCTGCGGCGCCGAGTCATCACACGCCTTCGGCAACATTTGCACGCCAGACACCCGAGGAGACCGGCATCAAGCTCGAAACTGATCTCACACGCGGCCTGACCACTCAAGAAGCGAACCGTCGCCGCCTGCTACATGGCCTGAATGAATTTGATGTCGAGGACGATGAGAAGCTCTATGTCAAGTTTCTGAAATCATTCTACGAGAACCCTCTTATTCTGTTGCTGCTGGCATCGGCCATTGTCAGCTTGTTCATGGGCCAGAAGGATGATGCCATTAGCATTACACTTGTAAGGACTCGAAGGCTGATCAGTATTATTGACGTGACTATATGAAAATCGAAGCAAAGCCCCTCTTATTAATGCTCTACCATGGGCACGTACATCTTATTTTTTTTTCTTAACCTTTCATGTTATATACGACAGGCCATTCTGATAGTTGTCACTGGTAAGCAACTTTACCTCGTTCAATTACCCAATAGCTTTCAGTAACGTGCCCTGGTGGTGTGGCACCCTCTGGACGTGAGAGACTTGTTGACAACGCTAGCCGGATATTTTTAAACATCAAGCAGGACCCTTGGGAGACACTGCCTCAGCTTCTCCCTTCCTGCTGAAAACAAACAAGGACAACGAGCACGACAGGACAGCACCATACCATAGACTGGATCTTGCGCATCGCAACCCCTTGGAATTATCCCCTTTGTCTGACCAAGCATTGTGTCTTCTTCTGCCCTGAGCCAGTCGCTCTCCATTTTTCGTGGGAGTAATGGAAACCCCACTTCATCCCACCCCCTTGAGAAGAGATGGATTGGCAATGGCTGGCTATCTCTTTTTTTGGGTTTACCTCCTCTCCTCTTCCTCCTCCCCTTTCTGCCACATCATGGTCGCTGCGAAAACAACAATCTGCCTCACCGGTAACAACAACTATGTAGACATTCTTAGCAACGGAAAAAGGGCGCTCCTTGATCCTTTTTCGTGCGAGTGAGGGCGCCCCTTTTGTTCTTCTTCTTTATAATGTGACAATGGATCATATGCATTAAGACGGGCGACCAGGATGCCATTACGGGAGGCATGTAAAAACATGTCGTGGCGTTCTTCTATTCACTGCATGCTACTCGGCGCATGGAACGATTGATAACCCGAGTCTTTTTCCCCCTCAGGATCAGGATCAATCCTCGGATGAATGTTTCTTCATGAAAAGAAAGACAGGGGTGTCAACAGGACTATCAAGAATAAGTCTTAACGAGACATAGCCAACAGGTCAACGCTCAATTTGGGCGATGTCCAGCTGGTCATCAGTCTTGACCAAATTTCTATCGGAGGAGACATCATTCATAACCTACCTTTCTCAGGGGAGGGAAAAAGTGGGAAAGACTATATGAATTTATTCTTTGTTTCTCCAACCCTTGCGGAGTGAATGGTGTTGTGCTACGTGTTTGTGTGTGGGAAGGGAGAAATGAGAGGATGGCTATGAGTTTATCCTATCATCTTTTACTCATTCTTGATATGTTTGATTTGCACATACCCCTATGCTATGCCCAACTTTAGTTGCGTTTGTTCAGGAATATCGATCGGAAAAGTCGCTTGAAGCACTTAACAAGTTGGTGCCCCATAACTGCCATGTTATTCGGTAAGCATCGCCTCTTCCACACACTTACTCCTCTTCATCGCCTTGGTGTCTCGTCACAACACTCTCGATAATAAACCTCAAGCTATCCAGCTCTTCGCTCACTTTCAAAGAGAGTGTTGCTCTCTTAATTAATATCTTGAGATCCAGTTGGACTCTTGGAAAACTCTAACCTTTCTAAATTTTTAAACTTTTTATCTTCCTTGTCTGGGCCAAATCAACAGTGATGACCTCCAGACAACAACACTTGCAAGCCAGTTGGTTCCAGGTGATGTCGTGAAGTTTGGTATTGGTGACCGCATTCCGGCAGACTGCCGTTTGATTACGGCAGTTGACCTCGAGATTGACGAATCTAATCTCACCGGTGAGAACAAGCCTTGTAAGAAGCACACGCTTGCGATCACAGAGGATGTCTACAGGGAGTTGGCCATCACAGAACGCAGGAATATTGCATACATGGGCACCCTGGTCAGGAACGGACATGGCACAGGTGTGGTAGTTGGCACGGCTAAGAACACCGAGTTTGGCGTCGTCTTTTGCATGATGCAAGAGGTTGAAGTGCGCAAGACCCCCTTGCAGCTGAGCATGGACGACCTTGGTAAGCAGCTGTCGATGCTGTCGTTTGTAATCATTGGTATCATTGTCCTGATCGGTATCTTCCAGGGTCGCCAGTGGCTCGAGATGATGACCATCGGTGTCTCGCTGGCGGTCGCTGCCATTCCAGAGGGCTTGCCCATCGTGGTCACGGTCACACTGGCATTGGGTGTACTTCGGATGGCGAACCGAAAGGCGATCATCAAGAAACTGCCAAGCGTCGAGACCCTGGGCTCGGTGAACGTTGTCTGCGCTGACAAGACAGGCACTCTGACGATGAATCAGATGACAGTGACCAAACTGTTCACGCTGGCCGAAGGCTTCCCTGTGGATCTGGACCAATCGCGCATTGTCGATGTCGATGTCCACCCTGGTTTGCGTCGCCTCGTCCAAGTCGGTAACCTGTGCAACAATGCGTTTATGGACGAGCACTCCAAGTGGATTGGCCAGCCAACAGATATTGCTCTGATGGAGCTCGTGCGTGATCTGAAACTTGAAGATGAACGTCTGGTCCAGGAACGTATCTCTGAGTTTCCTTTCAATTCGGATCAAAAGTTTATGCATGTGCGCTGTGCTCCGCTGCCAGGCGGTAAGTTTGGTGGTGTTAAGCAAACTGCACCCCATGCGATTGAAGCCACCAACAATGCTACCAGCCAGACAGGATCGCATGGCACTATTTATTTCAAGGGTGCAATTGAGCCCGTTCTGGAGCGTTGTACTACCTACTACCGCTCGGAGCATAGCCAGCCAACTTTGGATGCGGCTGCAAAGGACCGTGTTATGGCCCAAGCCAACGAAATGGCCAACCATGGCCTTCGAGTGCTCGCCATGGCGTATGGTAGTGATCTGGAACGACTGACATTTGCGGGCATTGTTGCTATGCACGATCCTCCTCGACCTGGCGTTGAGGATAGCATCCGAACACTAGTTGGTAGTGGCGTCAAGGTTGTCATGATCACTGGTGATGCTGGTAAGCCCCACTCCTCTTGTTTTTATCTCTCCAGGCATCATGCGAAAAACATTCGTGCAATGTTTGGTCGATTAGTGAGCGTAAGCTGATGGCATGTGATTGAACTTCTTCGAATAGATGCAACTGCTCTTTCGATTGCTCGTCGACTTGGCTTCCCGCTTAACCCTGGCAAGCAATCGTGCATGACTGGCGCCGAGTTAGAAAGCCTGACAGAGCGCCAGTTGCAGGAAGTTATTGGTAATATTTCTGTGTTTGCCCGGACGACACCAAAGCACAAGATGGCAATTGTGTCGGCATTCCAGGCGAAGGGATGCATTGTGGCTATGACAGGCGATGGTGTGAACGATGCACCGGCGCTGAAGCTAGCAGAAATTGGTATTTCGATGGGACACAGTGGCACGGATGTTGCCAAGGAAGCTGCTGACATGATCTTGGTTGACGACGACTTTTCGACGATCTTGAGTGCCGTGGAAGAGGGCAAGTCAATCTTTTATAATATTCAGAACTTTTTGACCTTCCAGCTTAGCACCTCCATTGCTGCGCTCACTCTTATTGCTGTGTCGACACTCTTTGGCCTGGAGAACCCACTGAACGCTATGCAAATTCTGTGGATCAGTAAGTTTTTTTTTTCTACCAAAAGATGTGGACACTTGAGCATTATTCACCATACAGAGTTTCATGAGTTTAACCCTCATTCTGTCCATTCTAATAGATATTTTGATGGATGGACCGCCAGCACAGTCACTGGGTGTGGAACCCGTTGATGATGAAGTCATGAAGAAGCCACCACGAGCACGAGATGCCAAGATTTTGACGCGTCTGTTAATACGACGTGTACTGACATCTGCTGCAATCATTGTTGCAGGAACAATGTTTGTATATGTGCATGAAATGACGGACGGAGCGGTGACGGCGCGCGATACGACGATGACATTCACAACGTTTGTGTTCTTCGACATGTTCAATGCGCTGGCATGTCGGTCGGAAAAGAAATCTGCGTTCCAGATTGGACTGACGACAAACCGTATGTTCAATTTCAGTGTGGTGGGCTCGATCCTGGGCCAGATGCTGGTCATTTATATGCCCTTCTTCCAGACCGTCTTCCAGACCGAGTCCCTGTCATTTACAGATTTGCTGGGGTTGGTTCTCTTGACGAGTACTGTGTTTTGGGTCGAGGAGGCTCGGAAGTTTTTGCAGCGCACTGGAAAGGACAAATTGCGCGGAAGCGGCGTCGTGCCTCGACCATCGGGCTTCCGTAGGCTGGAGAACGAAGAAGGCGAGTCGTATGAGATTGTTTAGACACTTCATAATAATGTATTTGCACTTGTTTTTTTTATAAGACAACAATGCCTAAGATAAAAAAAATCCATTAACACAAGTATGACGATTTTTCCCTGGATCACGTCGTTGATCATTATGACTATAGCTGTAGTAATTTTGCTCTTAGACATATTTTTTCAAATTTGGGTATTTTCAAAGTGTTATGAACAATCATTATTACGAATATGTAGGGGAGGGTACGAACACAGAGAGGCTCTGCTGATCAAATTCTACATGAATATATGTAGAGCCATACTCAGATGGAAAGCGCATGACTTGAGTTAGTTGTTGTTGTTGTTGTTTGTAAATGCTGTCTAACAGATCACGCAGCAGGACGAGTTGGTCTTCTTGGCCTGCTTGAAAAACATCTTGGACTGGTTGGAGAGGACGTCCGATCGCTCGACGAGTGACTCCATCTTCTCGCCTCGCTCAAGCACAGATTCGATGGTCTTATGCAAGATGATCTTGGTCTCGTCAAGCTCGCGCTGGACACGCATGATGGTGTCGCCTTGCTTGGGATCCTGGTATGTAACAATGTACTGATTGAGCTCAGGATAGTTGACGCTTTGAGGTGTCCACTGAGCAGGATTGGTGAAGCGGGTTGTAAACTCGTCCAGGATCTTGTTCAAAAGTGAAAAGGCCACACGTGGCGGGTATTCCTTATCTGTGATGATGGCACCTGCAACGCCCTCAGAGCGCGCATAGACATGGCCGACGTAGTCTACATGGGAGGACACGAGTGATGTTCAGTGAGTGCGTTGCGTTGCATTGGAAGTCACGAGGTACCAAGAACACGGAGTGGTCAGGATCGCACCACGTTTTTTTTTTCACTCTTCTTTAAACCCTTCCATGTCTCTGCTTTGTTCTTCAACACTATGCACTGGGCGTTGCTGACATACTCGATTCTTCAATACTCTGGCGCTGACCGGGTTGAGTCTTCTCTGCAATGGTCTGGGACATGAAGGTCATAAACTCGGCAATGCTATCCCCATAGTCATACACAAAGCAATAGAAGAAAGGTCGAAATATTAGTGTGTGTGTGTGTGTGTTTGGGCTAGGCTATAGTGAGTGAAAGGCAACTCTGTTCTTTTTTTAAAGTCCTTGGCGGTACAGTCATGGGCAGTGCCATGTCTAGACATGGGCTTACCTTGAGCGCTGGAAAAAGCCAAAGCTGGACACATCCTGAGCCTGGACGATGACCTTTGAACCAGGCTTGACAGTGTTGTTGATGACGGCAATGGAGTAGATCTTCATAATGGATGGTTTGCTATTGCTGCTTCAACAGGTAGTTCAGAGGAGCATCAAGGGGGGGAGAAGACAGGAGTGAGTAGCGAATATGTTAGCACACAAACGTTCTTCAAAAAGGGCATATGAATGCGACGATTAGGAGTAGTGTTATCTGCCAAATGGCCATTCTGCCTTTTTTCGTCTTACAAGGAAAGGAGAGGGGAGTGAAGGAGATGGATGAGAAATGAACAAAGAGAATGAAAAGAGTGGTGGAGTGACGACCCATTTAATGAACAGAGTTCACCTATATTTTCATTCTATCCTTGTTCTCTTAAACAACATTGCCATCTGAGCCTGTTCATCCAAGGCGGTGTGCCTCCATCACTCCTTCTCATTCCCCTTTTTGCCTGCTCTCACCCTTCTCTCGTCTTTTTCTACCTTTCATCCTTTACGTTTTTCGCGACACATTTACATTTCAACCTGCGATCGACGCTTCGTGCTCTCTGCCATAACGAATTGGAAGCGACAACAAAGCACAGACACCCTTGGACCCTGGAAGAAATAGCCCTGAAGGGTTGAGTTATCGTCGGCAACCTGGTACAGACTATATACGTTCCAGCCCTTCTGTAAGAGAACATGGGTGCATCCGAGAGTAAGCATACTGGCGATGGTGCTCCTCCGTCGTCAAGGTCCAAACTGACGTTTGTCCCTGGCGCACCTCCGTTGTGCACAACTCCAATCTACACGCTCCGAGACGCCTTCTACGGCAAGCGACCAGTTTCTGCTTTCACCTATGATCCAAGCCAACTGAACCTTGGTAGCCATGTTAAGAGCGAGATCCTACCCAAGGCGATCAAGGTAGACAAAAAAAAAGAGACTGGTCTTGCTTGCGGTCGACCTAAGAAGTTTCCTGTTACTCAGTCAGCAATGAATTACGCCGGATGAAAAACGTGCTCACAGTTTGTTGTTTTCGTTCCTATTTGCCACTGTGATGATCTCCCACATACTGGCCACACATTTTTACGTCTTATTGTGCTATAGAAACTTATGACCATTCGCCATCCGTCAGTACTCCGCTTCATCGATTGCAAGACAGACTCGTCTGGCGTCCACCTGATCACGGAGCAAGTGCGGCCTCTGACGATAGAGCATCTCGAAGAGATCCCGCGCGATGAGATCCTCCTGGGATTGCACGATATACTGGTGAGGGAAAAGCAGTAAAGTCTCTGAATTAGGCATCGTGAATAGTCATTGAACTCAATTGTTCCTCAACTAACTGGACACGTTCTCCACCACCTTTACTTTTGACCCGATTGTAGATTGCGCTGCACTTTTTGCACACTCAATGTCAGTCGCGACATAATAATATTCACCTCGGATCGATTTTTGTGTCGAATGGACGATGGGTTTTGGGCGGCATGGAGCTCACAGGACCCGTCTCAGAGCCTGTCGACGAAGGTCTCGCCAAACTCCAACCCAAAGAGCTCGTTCCGCCTGAGCACAAGAATGGTGCAAAGGTAAGGATCCATCATGGGAAATCAATATAATAGAATTACTTAATATCCGTGTCACCAAGAAGGAGACATTTATTAATGACTAAAAACTCTGCCTTGATTTTTTCTTTCACGTTCAGGAGAGAACAACAGAGACGCCACATGCCTCTGATATTTGGCAGCTGGGCAAATTGATCGAGAGCCTTATTCAACAAGAATTGCTCGAGGTGCCACAGGGATCGCTACCTTTGGATGCGATGATCCATCCGGATCCTCGGAAGCGACCTACAGGTGATGTTATTCTGGAGGCTCCAATCTTTGCAAGTAACACCACGGTTCAACTCGTGCGGTTTGCGCGCCTCAAGGGTCTAGATAAGGCGCAAAATGCAGCATGGGCAGAGTAAGTTACCATGGCGCAAGAGTTGGATTTGCACTAATTTCTTTGAGTTCTCGTGTTGTGCCACGTATGCTCACCACATCTTGTCTGGTCTTTTTTCTTTTTTTCTTTCGTACTATTTATGATAGTCGAATTGTTCCAACAATGCACCAACTACCTCAACAGATTGTTGAAAACTTTATCCTTCCACAGCTGTTGACACAAGAGTTCTTTGCTGCAGAGGGTTTTGACACACTATATCGGATCCTCTTCACACCCCAGCCTGCACAGCCTCTCGTCTCAGAGGATGTGTATCGGTCCGAGGTTCTGCCTTTTATGGTCAAGTTGTGGAAGTACCGCCAAGCTGACATCCGTCTCACTATCTTCCGTCTGTTTGAAGTGTACTTGAAGGCAGTAGTACTCGGTGAAGGCGGATCAGAAGTCTTGGGACAGATTATCCTACCAGAAATCATGCTCGGACTGCAGGACACAGACCCAAGGATCTACCTCGCTTCGCTCAGCGGACTCGCAACAACTGTTCCTTATGCACTGCTTGTTCAAACGTCACTAGTGGATATGGACACCTCCAAGCACAAGTATTCTGTGAAAAGCTTGTATGAGCAGACGCTGATCCCCCATATCATGGCCTTTTGGATTTCGACCGACAGCAATCCTCAGTCTCGCTCATTCTTGTTGGATGTCGTGGTCAATATGTGGTCTTCTATCTACTCGCTAGGCCTTCAGGGACAACCTGCTGTGAAGGACATTAGTGCAACTCTTACTGTGACGCTCGTATCGCTGCTCAAACTCTCGCCGGTCTCTGAACGTGTTGATCATATTCAGACATCCTTCACCAATCACTGCACTAGTGGTCCCTTTTGCATTAGCGGATTGCTCAAGTTTTTACCACAGCTCTTGCTCGATGAGGATGTTCTTGTCCGCGAAGCAGCAGCGGCCGCAATTGCCAGTGTAGCACAACAGACCGTCATGCTAGCTGGCCAAATGGAACCAGCTACAAGCAACCAAGGAACCGATGGCTCAGGCTCCGCAAGTGCTTCACCAAATACACACACAACAAGAATCCGCCAGTATTGCGAAAAGCAACAAGCCCTTCTCCCGACACGGCGCGCTATCTTCTCAAGATCCATCAGCAGCTTGAGCGACCGCAATCTTTCGAGAGATTCATCAGGACGAACAACACCTAAACCTCATGATACCCTTACGGAGCTGTCAAGCCGACGCTCCTCCATGGTCTCGCAGGACTCATTCTTCATTTCTGATCCAGCTTACTCCAAGTCACCTGTTCCTTCGCGGTCGAATACTCTCTTTGCAGAAACGCTGAATGGAAGTGTCGTGAACGGCAATGTCGACCGTAGCAGTCCCGACTCATCGGCAAATGGAAGCGAGCTGGCTACGCCTACAAGCACCGAGAAATCGAAAATTGTTCCCTCGACTGATGCTACTGTTACCAAAGTGGCTGTCGCTCCAGCGTCTTTGCCTCCACCAGCTGCAGACGAAGAATTGGATGAACCACATCAGCAAGCAGATGATGAACAGGAACTCATGCGAGCGCTTGAGCAAGCCAAGGCGGAGATGAAGATGCGCCAGTTGGCGACAGAGCAACAGCTGAACAAGTCGTCACTTCCAAAGCCGGTCATCTCTGTTGCAACACCTGCACCTTCGGGCACTCTGAAAACGCCCTCTTCGTCGTTGTCGTTTGCAACCAAGAACATGAATGATGCTGGCGCGGATGACAGCTGGGGCTTTGATGATAACGATAACGACGATGCATGGGGTGATGCTGATGGCACAATGGAATCCACTGGTAGGATTTATGTTTGCAATACTCTGCTAGTGCCTTTGTTATTTAGTTGTATGTCATTCAGTCGAACTCACACACCCTGTGTTATTTTTTTTATTTAGGTACACCTCAACCCTCTGCTGAGGATGAGGCAAAGAAACGAGAGCGAGAACGTGCACATGCCGAACGACAGGAAGCTTTGAGACTGAAACGTGAGCAAAAGCAACAAGAGCTACAGGCAAAGCGGGAGGCAAGGAAGCAGCAGATGGCACAGAAACAAATGCAAAAGAAGTCCGCCAACTCAACAGCCTCGACTTCCAAAGTATCACGTCTGGACACATCTGCTCTCTCTTCGATCAATGGCGGATCCGCCAAGACTAGCCGGAGCAACAGCATAGTAAGCAGTATGGCGACTGAGGACTTGACGTCGGTTCGGTCTCCTTCTCCTTCACTCAGCGTTTCTTCTACCATGGCCAGCAGTGTCAACAATAACCAAACGCCCAGAGTAACCACTTCGGCAGAAACACCATCTGCAAAGACGTCCCGACAGGCAAAGTCACTCTTTGCTCCGGAGGCGGATAACGATGGTTGGGGAATGGAGGATGAATTTGACCTCGGCTTCTCCGCGACAAAAGCGGATGATAAAATCAATAGCAAAGCAAAAAAGGCTGATGAGGACGATCTGTTCAAGGATCTGCAAGTCGAGTATAAACGACCGCTCTATGTGGGTCCACCCTCGATTGCTTCATCGTCGTCTTCGCTGACATCAAATAAGCCTTTGTCTGGAGGAAGGGTATCGCCTTCGCTCATTTCGTCTGATAAGGCTTCTCGCCAACCACCTTCACCCGTCACTAAGCCTGCCACGCAGCGCGTTGGTGGGACAACCCCTACCCTTCCCCCAGTCGGCCACGGATCTAATGGATCAGCTTTTTCAAAACAATCTCCCTCCACCCCTTCGCCCCCAACGTCATCAAAATCGCCAGTTCAGAATCACGCCAAAGATGGTGAGACAGTGTCGGCCAACAAGCCGCCATTGTCACTGACTCCTTCTCTTGCACCTGTAGACGATGGACCTTCAAGCGCATCTTCTTTGCTGGCTGTCCAAGTCGATAGTACAGCTGATGATGGGTGGGGTGATGACTGGGAGTAGAATTGTTTGTCTGAAATATCTACCCTTCGTACTCTCTTCACACACTTGTGAATTCTTTTTATTCTCTTCTTCATAAATATTCTTCATAAAAACAACTGATTCTTGTTTCATTACATTTGTCTCAACTTTGAACCTGATTGAAAATATGTTAACAAAAAGGTATTCCCTTTGCAGTTCACCACACTGACTGCATTTAGCCTTGCACTTATCTCACAGACATATCTCTCTTTATTGACATAGTATTTCGAGTTTACCACCTTTTTGAGGCTACTCTTCAACAGCGACAGAAAAAATCACGATAAATGCGCGCCAGCTGTCATAGACATTGTATTCAACACACTAAGACATCAATTGCTGGGCAATTTCATCTCCGCGATATGATCTAATGAAGCAAAGTAAAGCAATGTCGCAGTCTCGTGTGAGATGGATGATTTCGAAAGTTTTTTGGTATGGCGGGCAGAATTGTACGCGTACCTTTTATAGATAGTGGAAACGAGCGTGATTATTTCCATAGCAATGCGTTGAAATGGTGTCCAATGGTATGTACTGAGATGGTACAAGTGATACAATAACACTGTCAAATATTGTCAAGGCGGCTTCCTTCAGCAAAGGTGAAACTGATATTATGTTCATCAGTTCGTTCACTTGGGAGGGATGCATTACATTGATCGGCGATACCTGCAGTGAGGATGATGGATCAACGGCACTTTGAAGATCAATTTTTAGTATCCATAAGGCGGCAGAGCATTGTCAGAGATAGATTAGACAATGATATATCAATAAAGGCATGACATCTAGAATAGCCATTCACCTACTAAGGGTTAATGTCGTTGGACGTCCGGTCACGGTCATTTTTTCGTAATCGGCTGCCTTTGGCTAAATTGTCTGATAAGTGTTATGTATACCCAACAATTGTATTATGGAGGTGGTCCACATGGGCAACGAAGGTGTAAGACGATGAATATTGAATGCAGGGCCTTCCCTGCATTTGGATGGTAAAAGGTAATGGAGAAGGCGTGTGTACTTGCATTGTTTTGTTACAATGTTCTATGGAAGACTTGCCGCTTCGGAAATAAATTGTTTCATCGCAGCCATTCTAGGTAGGTGACAACCCGCTCGCATGTTCTGTCGCCCATCTCTGCTCCATGTTTGTTTGTTTTTTTTTTTTACTTCTGGTAAATGGATATGATCGGTTGGCGCAATACTATATCGCTCTATGTAGGCGCAGCTTTACAATACTTTCATTATTCTCCGGGCATTCAAAAAATATGTGGCATACTGACTTTTTTGGCGCATGATGGAGATCTGCAATCTCATCCTCGTTTAGTTCTTTCGAAACATAGATTCGGGTATGGCTATTTTTCGTTACTCTGCACAACATTCAGTCACGAGTGTAAAAAGATAAATGTAAGCTTTCCTGGTAAGATGACCTTACACCACGATTCATAATTTTTTCCCAGGCTCAGTGAATCACAAGTCCATTCAGTGGGAAAAGTGGGACAATCTTACTGGTGTATATTTGTGCAAGTATACCAAGTACCGAGGACGACAGCCAAAACAAAAGAAGGTCGTACAAAGCAATTCTATCTCGAACGTCAAACCATGAACGCCAATTATTACCGAGAAAAAAAATGTGTACGTACAATGTTTTAATTTGGTTTAACGATGCACAGCATTGTGCCATGTTCTAGCGGAGAAAGATTCTTGGTTTGTATTGAATGTGTTTTAAATGGTCGAGCAAACAAGCACACGAGATGGGCAGGCCATGGCAGCTTTGTTTGTGTGGTTTTTTTAATACCATACACGGCGGCGTTCATTTTCTTCTCTTTCTATTTGAACCTTGAGAACAACGGCGGGTCTGCCGGCCGCCAATAGAAGTGACATTGCTCTGGCAAGAAGAGGGATTGGAAAATGAATTATGCAGTGCTCCATTATATGTGTAGTTTAAAGTTGGTTGCGAACAAGAAAGAGGGAAAAATGTACAGACCGCGTTATTGATCTCATACTCAACAGAATAGTATTTGAAAACCAACAAAAAATAAAAGCAACACAGATTCACAGCAGTAGCGTTTGGGCTGCCCACCATGTAAAGCCCACAAGACATTCAGCCCTTCTTTAGAAAAGGCATCTGCTCACGCCTATTCACTCGGATAGAGCGCCAACGAGTCAATGTACCCTCGGACACAGTAGATTCAAAACAAAATACTCTGTGGAACCAAAGGAGTACCAAATTCAAAAAAAAATGGATGTTTCCCGACGTCCATTGCATGAAGTGCAAGCGGCCGTTTTTTTACATTCAAACTTGCGTAGGCAGAAAAACAATATCGGCTCACTTATGTATGGAGAGTGCATCGCTCGACTCTTGGATTCGTTTCTTGGATTCGATGCACGATTGAATGGATTTGAATTAGCGATAGCCACGCCTACATTGCCTCTCACCCTTCTCTGCCATGGACAAAAAAATCATACAGGGAGATTGGCTCCAGAATCACGCCTTTTCTCCATTTTCAGGTAAACTGCTTCAGAATGTACATCTATATAATGTGCTACTGCGAACTTCTCTTCCTTTTTTTTCCAGTGAAAATTCTTTTCCACTCCACTCTGTCCGTTCCCCTGCCTTATTTTCTTCACTCTCCAACACCCCGCTTTCCCTTTCACCAAAAAAGCATTAAAGCATAGATATCACGCATTATGTCAGAGAAGCATGATCATGAAAAGGCCCAGGATGTGGTGGAATTGCACGACGTCACCCAGGCAGACTTGCTCACAGAGCGTGAGAAGGAGTTGCTGGAACTTGAGGCTCGCTTGAACGCAGAACTCGATGCAAAACTGCAGGCCAACCCCGACAAACACCCCATAGCCGTCTACTTCATTCTTCCGAACGAGTTTGGCGAGCGTTTCTGCTACTATGGTGTCTCTCCTAACCTGAACAAGTACTTTTTGCAGATCACAGGCATGCAAAGGCTTGAGGCAAAGGTTTACACAACGGCCTTCAACATGTTAGCCTACTTTTTCCCGTTGCTCGGCGCCGCTCTTTCAGACTCTTTTCTTGGAAAGTGGTATGGTTTGCGATATCCGACTCTTAAAGTACACTTTCCACAAAAGAGTGTCTGTAAACATACTGGAATCATCTTTGCGCTGTTCCTACAGATACTCAATTTTTTATCGTTCTTTTGATTATTATACCCGTATAGGTGGACCATCATCTCGTTCTCGGTTGTTTACCTCATTGGCATGATCCTGCTCACAGTATTCGCTATCCCCAACTTGCTCGGCCCTGTTGGCACTGTCTCTCATGCTCTGACTTTCTTGCCTATGGTTATTATTGCCCTGGGTACTGGCGGTATCAAGCCTTGTGTCTCATCGCACGGTGGTGATCAGTATCTTCCAAGTCAGGAGAAGGCCAAGGATCGCTTCTTCTCGTGGTTCTATGTCTCGATCAACGTCGGTGCTCTCATCGCTCAGTTCGTGGTCCCCATCATTGCCAAAAAGCCATGCATGGGTCAGCCGACATGCTATCCTTATGCATTTTTACTGCCCACAGTCGCCTTCTTCCTGTCCCTCGTCATCTTTGCCATTGGTCACCGCTGGTACCGCGTTGTCCCACCACTGGGAGAGTTCCTGCCATGGAAGGCTGTCAAGGCTGCTGTGCTCGCCCGATCTCGGTACTCGAAGGCGTCACCCGAGGAGCGTGCCGCCAAGGGACACTGGCTTAACTTTGCTGAGGCCGAGTACGGTGGTGTTTTCTTGGACGAGTGCCGTGACTTTGGCTTGAGCTTGACGCTGGTGGTATTGCCGTTCTCTTTCTGCAAGATGTTGTATGTTCAGAACCAGAGCGAATGGGCCAGCCAATACTACCAGATGAGCGGTGCCCTGTTTGGCAAAAATTCATCTATTCAAGCGGCCCAGTTCTCAAACGTCAACACCATCCTGATCATCATTCTGCTGCCGTTCCTGACGTATGTGGTTTACCCATTCTGTGAGCGCCACGGCTTTAACTTTACGCTGACCCGCCGCATGGCCTCTGGTTACTTCTTGGTCATCGTCTCGTTTGCCATCTCTGCTATTATCTCCAAGCCGGTTGAGGATGGTTTCCTCAAGGCAGGACGCGACCCAAAGAAGATTGCAGACTATGATGGCACGTACTGCGCCGAGTGTGTCAGTGGCTGGGTCCAGTTTCCACAGTGGTTCTTGCTCACATTGGGCGAATGCATGTTTTCGCCGACGGGTGTGCAGTTTATGTACGTCGAGTCTGGCCGTCAGTTCCGTGCAGTTTCGACATCGTTCTGGCTGGTTGCTTCGTCGTTTGGCTCGATCTGGATCACCATCTTTGATCCGGCTATGGTGAAAGGTGGATTGAGCACCACGACTCGCAACTGGGTTTACTCTGGCATTGGTCTCGCTGGTTTGCTTCTCTACATCGTCCTCGCTTGGTTCTACGTACCACGCAAACAGCGCGAGTCGATTAACAAGACTGCTCGCGAGGCTAAGGAGGCCGAGTACCGCTTGATTTCCCATTAAGAATGAAGAATACAAACTTCTTGCCTTTTTATTTTCTTTTAAATTATTTGTACTATAATATCAAATAAAAATTCCAAGTTATTTTGCGAGAAAGAATGTTCGGAAATGGGTTCGATTACAATCAGTGAGGGTAATGGAAGACGAAATCCTAAATCTGCAGAGTAAGGATCATGTCATGGGCAGGCTCAGTACAATCTTAGTGTCATGTACTTGAACAGATGTGCAAGTTGGTCAGTAGAATACGGTCATACTCCAGATGTGTTTACTATTACCAAGTCGCGTAAGTACAGAATCCAAATAAAAAAATAGTAGCCAAGCAACAATGTCTTTAAGACACAGCAGAAGCCTTTTGAAGAAACCAAAAGGTGACATACAAGGCCTTTTTCGGAGCCAAGGAATGCATAGAGCGATAACACCGCCTTAGTATAGCCCTCCTCGCTCGTTCCTTCAAGTCAGAATCTGTCTTCGAGTGCGCCAGTACGAGTCCAATTTTTCCTTAAGATGGTGCAAACAACCATATAAAAGATTATGATGAATGCAGATGATCTTTATTTTTAATCATGGTGATGGTTCAGACTGGCTCGCTGCTGCCTCCTGTAAACGTGAAACATTTTCCATGTAGCTCTCCAGACCGACAAAGTCCTGTGCTGTGGTAGCATGTACAACTGCGTTCTTGAAATGCTCCAGCGCCAGGCTAGTATCGCCCTTCATCTATTCATTACAAAGAAAAGGCAGAGGTGAGTGTACGTACATACAAAAAAAGATTGTTGACCAGCTCTGCATTCCTGAAGATATCAAATGAACAGAGTAGGATGCCGCCACACAGACAAAAATAAAAAAAATGCTATACCTCATAGATCATGCCCAAGTTATTCAGGACCAACGCGGCACATTCATCACAGTCACGTTCCTTGCCCGACTTTTCTTGTGCGAGGGAGAGTGCCTTTTGCATCCATCCGAGTGCCTCTTGCTCCTTATCATCCAAGGCTATAGCTTTTGATTTCTCTTGTTCCTGTTCCTTCTTGTCTGTTGCAGCATCTTTAGATGATGATGACCAGAAGTAGGCTCCAAATCCGCCCTGTTTCTTCGCGTCTGTTGACTTTTTCTCTGTTTCTGCTGCTGCTGAAGGAGCGTTCGACCTAACTGAACCATAGAGCGTTTCTCCAATGCTGTTCATCAAAATTGCCTCTCGACAATGCCACTTGTCCCGCGGGTTGGATGCTACTGGTGCCGTTGCTGAGGTACCCTTGGCTTTCGTTTGCTCGACTTCAACATTTGCCACTCCCTTTTCCTCTTCCTCTTCCTTGCGCTGTCGCGTCAACTGCAGTGCACGTACGAACAGCGACAGAGCATCATCATAGCGCTTCTTGCGGGCATACAGAGCACCAAGGATGGTCAACAGACTAATTTCGTCCGACTGAGTATCGACACTGATCCCCTTTTCAGGTGAATGGCTGCCCTTAGTAGCATCTTTGGTGGTAGCAGTAGTGGTGATAGACTCAAGTGCCCAAGCCAGGGCCTCTTCAGCTTCATCATATTGTCCAAGTCTCATCCAGCATTCAGCAGCGCGGCGGGCAAACAAGACGCCACTCTCGCGAACCATCAGTGGCCGCTTCAAAGGCTCGGCGGTGCCAGTGGCAGCCTTTGAGGTGGCATCTTCAGCAGCGCCGGTCATGCGCCATAACCGATCCCAGATACGAGCGGCTTGTTCATCTTGACCAATAGCGTCAAAGAAGCGTGCGCGACGATGGTGCACCTCGACCAGAGAGGCGTCCATCTCGAGTAACTTCATCCGAGGATCTTTGGCTTGCTTTTCCAGCTGTTCTTGTAAAGCCTTCTGGCCCCATTTCGTCCTGGGTTGTTGTTGGTTGTACAGTTGTTGGGATGCCGAAGGATAGCCGACCAAACGCAGACCAAGAGCCTGGGCGACCTCTTCCGTGGCAAAGTCGATTGCATTCTTGTAGTATTCCAGAGCAACGTCAGGATCCATGGCGTACTCTTCACGAACCCATGCGCCATGTAGCAGTGACTGAACACGCGTTGACAGATTCTGTGGTGTCGGGCACTTGTATTGCTCCAGATAAAGGTGAGCACCCGACCAAGCAACAAAGCCTACACCAAAGGTAGTAGCTGAAAAGAGCAGCAGGGATTTGAGCGTTTTGGTTGTGGCAACAATGGCACGACCCAAAGGAGCCAATTGTTGCTGTTGGTCGCGGTTGCTCTGGAAAGACGAAGAAGAGCTGTTCCAGCGGCGTGGCACGAGGTTGGAAGAGTAGTTTTCCTGTGGAATCCTGGAAGCGCATCGCCACGAAGAAGGACCTGCTCTGGGCGCATGCATCATTCGCCTCCGCGAAGTGGCAGAGGCGATGGCGCGTGCCTGAGCCAAGGAAATGGCACAGGTGGTCAGCATTGTGAACAGAAAGGAGGGGGGTGGCAATGCAAATGAAGGACAAAGAGGGAGATCGAAACTGATCCGACGAAGGATGCAAAATCAAATCCGAACGTGTCCCCAACCTTGTTTCTACATCATCCGCCAAAAATGGAAGGTTTGTCACGAAGTGTCTGTAGTCTCTCGCTCCCCAAGTGTTCGCAGGGTATCGATACTTGCTTCATTTATTCTTTGTTTTATAAATCGCTTGTATGTAGTGGGGGAAGAGAAAAAAGAGAGAGAATAGGGAGAGTGTACCCATAGCAGAACCTTGGTATTCGAGAGATGGATACATCTCGACGAGTCTATGGGATAGAGGTTACTGGAGGGATTATATATTACTTTGGTAGTCCTGTTCATCATGCAGTGGCACTAAACCACCCAATGTCATTGCCAAGTGCATTTTTTAATTCCACTGCGACTATATTTCCATGTTAAAAACCAAGAAAGAACAAGAGGAAACTGTTAGGATACGATTCCTGGCTCGTTACGTTAGCCCACAACAATAGCCTCGGCACTTACGCCAGCATGCTCAGGGAGCTTGTCTTCAGGTTCATGATGTGATTTGCCTCGCTGCTCTGCTAGCTTCTTAGCCAGCTTGCCGCCACCTGCTTGCACACCTCTATTTGCCGCCTAATGAGGAGATATATTAAATAGACCAAGGTAAGTACGCCGAACAAGACGGGTTGTAAGGCTTCGCGAAACATAAAACCCAAACGGCCCACAATCCAGCCAACTACAAAACCTACAGCTTCTGCTCGCTTTTGAGCAGCTAGGGCTGAAGGCGACAGCCCGCTGTCTCCTCCTGCTGGTGGTTTTGGTGCACTACCACCAAGGACATGTCCTTGGCCTTGTCCTTGGCCTTGTGCATTCTTAGTTCCTGATGCTTTAGTCTCTTGAATTTTGCTTGGCTGAGATGACGATGAGTTGATTCCTCCAAGGACATAACCTTCCTTCCGCTCTGGTTTACCGCAGCATGCTCCCATGATGACTATTTCCAGTAATTGATGCTTGAATGCGAGATACGAGGAACGAGATGTGGTGAGAACAGGAACAATGAGGAGGTATTTGATTGCTGATGTAAATGTGGGTGTAATTGGAACGACAAGAAAAAAAAAAAAAGACAAAGCCCCACCCACATAAACTGCTCTTCTCCCTCCCACCTCCCCCACAAAGATGGCTGTGTCTGTCGTGCCACTTCCTCTTCACCACCACCTGACCACCTTCAGCATGAGCTACTCTCGGCACCTCCACACTCTACTGCCCAAGAACTGATGTGGCGTATCACCTCCTGTGAAGAGAATTGGTCATCTCAGTCTATTCCTATCGCCATGTGTACGCATGTCGCTATTTTGTTAACAGGTGTAGGAAGGCCAAGGGAACAAACGAAGTTTTTATTCATGCCTTTTAGGTAATGCACGCTTGGACCACATGTAGAGAATCATGCACTTGATAACCAGTGGATCAAAGCGATGCTTTTGGAAAGAAAACTTTTGGGTATATTTCGCTCGCGTGTGCCGCATATTAGGCTGCATACTATCTGAAATAAATATAAATGTGCTTTTGTTTTGAAGCCAGAGTTCTCGAAAGCGCGCCAAATGACCAAAATCAGCTTAATTTCCTTATACAATGCCTTCCTTTTGAAGTCTTAGAAATTATGCCACTCTTTCGTTCTGACGCGTCTATATCAAGTGATAGGATAGATGGCATACATCACGCGTCCCATTGGTCTGTCGCGGTAGATGGCTGTGGTATGTAAGCTGTTATGCTTTCTTCCCAGAATTGGTGCTGTTTTTTGACGATCATGTCCTTAGATTGTGACCCAATTTCCCACCACTTTGTCTAAAGGAGGGTGCTCATGATATAATTAGGGACGATTCATATCAGACAATATGTACGACACTTATGGCAATCACAAAGAAAATGCACCTTGAGCCGTTTACGATCGAAAAACCTGCTTTTCCTGTAATCAAATTTAAAAGATATCCCATGTTTAGTAACATTGGAATATTCAGTGGCGAACAAGGATACAAGATATCCTTGAAGACTTGGTATCGCTATGTAAGATGAGTAAATGAATGAGAATGGGTCCAGTATCTACACGTTCACACTCAGTTGAAAATGTCCACTGCGTCAGAATATGACGTATTAGGCATCCCGTATCCTCGCTGAACACGAGAAGAAACTGTTAGGGCTCGAAGCCTGATTGAACGCCAAAACTCGGGGCTAAAGTGCTAACTAACTCAGAGAGGTACCTACATTTCTAACCTACGAACATCACTACATTGGGTACTGGTGGCGTCAAGTATTGTGTATCATCGCATGGAAATGACTAGTATCTCCTCATTCAGGAACAACACTATGAAACACTTGGCTAGAACGCATGGCACTAGCTCGCTTTCTTGCTCGGGATCATAATCGTTCCAGTTACTTTCGTTGCTTTCAATGGGCAACAATTGCGTCGTTAATAGACGATTTTATTCCTTGGAGGGCCATAAAGGCTGTTGTGCCGGCTTGATCGCGGTATTCGTATATATCGCATGAGTGGCCGCGTATAGCAATCTGTTACTTTGCGAGTGTTGCAATCTTAGGTGATACCTTTTTATTAGGTGCCATTCCATTTTATTTGTTCAGCAGCATATTCATTCAATACTGGTGTGAAGGGCTATTTATTATTATCAAATGAGCTGTGCACTGTTTGGTAGGCACTTCAAAATTACGGCGCTTCAGGTCTCGAGCGTAGCAACCATTTCGATGTCTTGTTGATGCTACTAATCAATGCTATGTACTCGTACCTTGAGCGTCGCTGCTTGAATCTCGTGTCGATCTACCAAATGGCTACCAGCCACTTCACAGGCGTTCCCTCGTTTGCAATATCGACCATGCTTTACACGCCTGTCGAGAACGCCTCTCTACAAGCCGGAAAGGACTCAAGAGGAATAATGCAGGTATAAGTCTTGTGGGAATATCTTGTGCAAGTCGTTTTTCCATGTTTTCATATGCAGAAAAATCTGTAGAAACCAATCAATTAGGCTGCCTAAGGCCTAGATGATCGAGTATGGTATGATCCGGCAATAAAATTCTCCATCTTTTTAGACAGTATACAAGGACTCCAAACATTGTAAGGATTGAGGTGGCAATCATTAATCTAGCCATAAAAATAAGAAATATAGAGTCAAAAAAAATATCAACTGCGACATAGGGCTGTTACAAAGTGCCGATCAGGTGTTGGGTTGACTCACCCCTGACAATGCACTCTAAGAATGGGGTTTACAATAGTAGTGCATCGTATTATTGCTACAGGCACTTCGGCTTGCACGGGGCTGAACATCAATGGTTCAAAACTATGCATTACGATGTATGGTAGAAGGTATGGTTAACAGTAAATATTACGTATTGTTCACCCCTCTGCTACGCGATAACTTTGACGCGTTGAATATACACACACGTTTAGAAACTTTGGGTATTGGTGGATGCATGTCATGGAAAAATAAAGGAAAATCTGCCGCACGGCCATAATGTATGCACTCGTCTTAGAATTACGAAATAAATAGAATGCGGTTTCAAGTGACCCATGAATAGTGAAAGTGCCTGACGGGAAAAAATAACCGGGATGGATGGGCTGTCTGATTATTTTTTTTTCTGCAAGTAGGAGATTTTTTCCTTTATTCAACAATCCTGATGACAAGTCTTGTCCAACAATATTAATCTTGTGCCACCAATATTTCGGACTATGACCTTGTTCAAATTTGTCCAACATTATCCTAAATTACAAAGCCCCTTTATTCCTCGTAATTGTATTGTATCTCGGCGAATAATGGAACCGAAGGGCTCATATTGCGCACTGCCTCGGCTTCGCAAAGAGATCGGCAGGAACAAAGTAGTGAGCGTGGCTGAAGAGATGGACCATGTGGCGAGAATGCTCTCTCTCTCTCTCTTTATACCATACACTCTCGTCTCATATTTTGACGAAAACTAACGACAGGGTCGACAGAGGATGGAGTATAAAAAATAAAACTTGCTGCTCAACGCGTAAAACCAAGACTGTCCTCTGATCACTGAAACATACATGGAAACAGGTTGCGGAGAAAGAGTAACTGGGAATGATGGCAGATTTGACATCCTTTACATTTGTACCCTCATTTTAGAACTCCTCTGCTGCGTAAAATCAAAAGCGATCGAGGCGATGAATTTGTATTTGAAGACACACGAGCAACAAGGTGTATGTGGCAAGGAAACATAGGTCTATGGACAAATGAGAATGACAAGAAAGAAGAAGATAAAAAAAGAGAAGAGCTTTGATGGGAATTCGCCTCCACGCGTCTGAGCGGTATATAGGTTTGTAGGTTTTGGAGAAACGGGAAAGGGAAAAGTATATTCAACAATTTTGGTTGAGTTGGACACTCCTTTAGTCATCGTTGGTACCCCACTGGCTGTACTTGGAAACCAAATGGGGTATAGAACGGGAGAAAGAAGGTGTCTTCGACGTATTTACAGTCATTTTCTGTTCATGCAGCTACCTCTGTGTGTTTCTTTAAAGTTTTGTGTTTCTTTGTATGTGTAGCAAGCTAGCAGCAGAGAGGCAGTTCCGTCTAAGGTTTTTTTTTTGCAACAGCGACAAGGTTCTCTTTCTCCCCTCGCCTTTTTGTCTTGGTCATGGTCCGCAAGTTGTGTGTATATACAGTTCACAATGCGCGTGGCTCAATTGTGTGCTTTCCAACCATGGTGCGCTCAAGGTTGAACTCAGCAGGGTTGTTGTAGTCTAAAACCATGCAGCACACACACAGCTAAAAAGCATTGAGCAATTGAACCGGGACATGCCCCCTCCAAAAGATGTCATAAAAAGAAAACAAAAAACACCTGCACTCTTCTTTGCAAGAAGATCCATTTCAAAGTATTTATACGCCACGATCCCCTCTTCCCTCACGAAAACCTTTATTTTTTTTCTCCTTGTATCTTTACATCACTCTCCTTCACTATACCCTTACCTTTTGTTTACTCACAATCGGTATCCTTACCTTCTAACCTCTCGTTTCCTCCTCTTCCCTAACCTCCATTCTATCTCTCCCTCGTTCCAACCTAAACGTGTTCGCTCATACCACTCAGGAATATAGAGTCACAACTTGCAAAACGGTGTATCCCTTCTTCTCGCAGTTGATGCTGTAAGTTTTTTTTTCTTCACTGACAGTCACCCTATCCTAAGAGACAAGAAACTTTGTCACTTCGTATCCAGGGGTCCAAAAAATGGAACCCAGGTGATTCGGAAGCTTTTTGTTTATGTACACATACGACATGAGAGAGTGCGTGTGAGCGAGGATTGACAATTGAGAAAGGACGCCAACTGTGGTGCTGAATGTGAAAAAAGATAATGTCAGTTCAAAAAGAAGGCCGAGATAAGTTGCTCCTAACAAGGACCGATATCAAATACACAGTCCGACCATGCCCACCCCTCGTCACCCTTTTATCCCTTGTTGCTCCTTGCATCCGGATACCATCTTTTGGGAACCGTCCATGCTTACAAGGCAACCGCCTTCAAGCACTACATACTGGTTAACTTTGCTTGTAATGCTATATGAGTGGCTTCAAGTGCAACATTTGCATGTCTCTTAGCGATGCCTTGCCTCGTGGGTGGGTCGCCCTTTGTCACCGCTTGACCCCTTCTACCTCTACCTCCTTGACATTCCTTGTTTCCCTCCATTCTCAGCATCCTTTCGATCGCTCATCCACGACGAGCCTCCTTTCGTTCCTTCTCCCACCGTCATTTTTGTTTTCAACCCTATGGTACCTTTTTTGGATGTCATTCTTTCTCTTCACTGCCTTCCTTGCACCCTTCCAATTTTGATTTCTCTGCCTCTCTTTCCCCTCCTTCTCTCCCCCCCCCCTTCAACTTCACTAGATCTCTGTTTGTCATAATGGCTGGCATGTCGCATGGCATTCTTTGTTATCTACCCCCTCCTCTCCTTAACTGTCGCCTTGCGTGCCCAAGTAGCCTTTTAGGCCTTTTTTTTTAGTGGAGCAATGATCACATCTTGCACCCAATAATCGCGCGTTTTCTTACGATCCAATCTTTGTGACGACGGCGCATCAGTGGACATCATCAGGTGTGATTGAAAGTATACCATTTGTCACGCACCAACACATCCCCACCACATAACCACATTACAATGCCCTCTCTTTCAGGTTCACATTCTCATTTTTGTTATTGAAATACATTGTCACTCTTCCCCCCAATCAAGGTGCGTGCACCTTTAGCAATCACAAGGGGAAAAATGTGCCTCCATCTATATGTGCGTGCGGTTATGTAGCTCTGTGATTCTGTCTGTTCTTTTATTCATGGACCACATTATTTGTTGACACTGTGCATACAAATCAGCAATACCTCATGTGTTACCCATGAGCTGTGTTTGAACAGGAACAACAGTGACGAGTTTGTCACAAAACAACGGCAGCTTGTTTTTTATTTGGTACTCTCATGCATGTTCAAAAAAGTCTAAGAGTTGTTGTTGAGTCTCCCTTTCTCGTCTCGACTAAAATGTGAGATGGTGGGTGGCTGTTTTAAGGTGTCTCCTCTTTAACCCCTCATCCCCCCTTTTTCCACTCTAAAGAGTCCGCATGTTCTCTTTTTGGGAGGGGAAAAAAAGTGCAAAAAAGTGCAGGGGCGAAAAGGAGGAAGCGCGCGATCCATCTTGTATTTTTGCTTGTAAACAATGGAAGTGGGACTTGTCACTTGATGCTATCCCACGCGCCAACTTGTACCTTTTTTTTAAACGATTTTACATGTCCCTGAGATTCGTTTCTTTCTTCCACAAGCTGTATCTCTCTCTCTCTCCCGCTCTCGCTATTCCTACTTGACTCTCTCTCTCTCTCAGACTTTCTCTTTGACCCAAGCTTGCTCATGATTACTTTCTTAAATCTCAAAACCCCGATGCACCACTCTTCAGTCTAAAACCCTTTGCATTTTTTTTTTTACACCCACATCTGTGAACGGAGAATATTAAGAGACCGATACAGTGGCACCTATCAAAGGTGCGGATAGCTGAAGTTCAACCTTTTGAAACATTCTCACTGTTCCCATGCTTAGTCCCAATTCCTCAGTTACATCGTTCCCATCATAAGCACAGACCTTTTCCTGATAGTACATATTTCGCTGTATCAATGAACCGATCTGACATGGTGTTTCTCTCTCTATTTTACCACCACAAAAAATCAACAACAACAACACAATGTAGGAATTAGCCGATAGTCGGGTCGAGGTGGTTGGGTTTCAGAACCGACGGTCGTTTGTTGGGCTACTCTTTTTGGACTACCCTTAAATTTGATATATTTTAGTCTTTTTTTCTTAGTATAATTCTCTATTTGGAGGGGTTCTTCTTGGGTTGTCAAAGAACCTATCCAACAAGACTGCATCAAGTTGGTCCAGAGAGGAAAAAAAAAAGGAACCAAAACAACAGAAAAAATGGTAGCGAACCAATCACTCGGCAGCCTCTCAGAACCAGCACAGCTCGAAAAACCCTTGGCTGCACAGGCTTCTGCATTGACATCGTTTGCTTACGCTACTCGGCGCAACAGCCATAGTGATGATCCGTGCCAATCATTCCACAGTAACAGATACAATGACGACGATGGTCACCAGGCAATAGGTCTTGGCCAAGAATCAACCATGTCGCAGCCTTCCTCATTGCCATCATCGACATCACTACCAACTGCTACCGCTGCTGCTGCTATTTCCAACGATGCAAAGAAGCTGCACAAGCACCACAAATATCAACAACAGGAGGTGGTGTTGGTGGATGGCCCTAGCCAACGATGTGATCGGCATGCAGCAGCGCATCACCCGCGCGCTAGCCGCCTCTCCGCAACAGGGAGGGCAAGAAAGGAGGAGGTAGTGGAAACGAACAGTCCACCACCACCACCACCATCCTCATCTTTCAGGGCAGTAGGCGGATCAGAGTCAGGTGAAGTAAGGGGACACCGACGACAACAAAGACGAAAACAATTAGACCCTATCCAAGTTGAGCAGGAGGGGTATGTGTTTGAAAAGAAGATGGCACAAAAGTCGAGGAGAACAGGTCAGAGCAGCAAGAGCAGCAGCAGCCGTCGAGAACAAGATGGAGGGCTACTGCCAGCAGAAGGAGAATCGTCTGTCGATGCGCGAGCTCCCACATCAACAGTCACCCCTAGAAGAGCCATGATGACACCGAGTCTAAATGAAGAAGTAGATGAACGGGAGCAACAGCTTGGCCGAGACCAAGTTGAGTCCCAGCAGCAACCGCTGCAACAGCATGAACAAACCCGCGTCAACGATGGATCCGCCGTTCCTCCGTCCTCATCTCCACACCGCCACCGTCGTCCCTTGTCTTCATCTTCTCTAAAAGAAGAAGAAGAACACCCTTCGCCCCTTCTCAACTCAATTTCATCTTTTTCTTCTTCTTCCTTTTCTTCTTCTTCATCTTCCTCGTCCCCTTCGTCTCCCATTCTTTCTCCCATCTCCTCGTCCATCTCTCCTTCCATGTCCTTTTCGCTCTCGACTCCATCGTCCCCTTCATTATCTCCTTCGTTTCACCTCCCTTCACCGACATCAACGTTCTCCTCTTCTCAATATAACCTGAGTGACCAACACCAGCCTTCTTCAACAGAATCTTCACTCCATTCGCAACAACAACAGCAGTCTCCGTCCTACTTCCCTATTATGCCATCCAGTTCTTGGGTTTCCCAGGAAGACCAGAATTCGCAGTTACCACAATCCCCTTCTCCTAAGGCAGAGACTCGGCCTCTACCTCCGTCATCTCCGTCCTCACCTGCAGTAGTAGCAGTGGAGGAAGTGCGACGCGGTAAACGACATTCACTGTCGCTCCGCAAACCTTCTCGCACAAAGAGCCTGTTAGCCTTTGTTGGGCGGAGTAGAACCAACACAGCACCTCAAGCTTCGTCCACCACTTGTACTGAACAGAGTTCAGTCTCTGCCAAAAACCTCCTTCACCACCACCACCACGCCTCGAAGCCATCTGTACAACATTCCGAATTAACCTCGAGTTCGTCACCCCAGTTTCCTTCACCACAACAGCTGCCTGACACTCGAGATCTGACAGCTTCACTCGCCCCTCAACCACAGCACCAGCCACACAAGGCCTCCACTCGACACCGCCACCAACACTCGCATTCCCATTCTCATTCACACTCCCCGTCGTCACCGCCCTTGCACCACCACCACCATAACAACAACAACCATTCTTCAACCCCTCAATCTGCCATCCCAGACGACCTTCGGATACACCACTCACGTTCGATTTCCATGTTCTCATCTCCTGCTGGTGATGTTGCCTCGCCAACCACACAGGCATCTACCGCTGCCACTGGCAATATCACTGTACCAACATCATCACAATCATCGCCAGCTCGGCATTCGGTCGTCTTCCCACTCGATGCTTCTGCCCGGACACATCGTTCTGGAACTGGGCCACGACAAATGGACTTTGATATGCTGCAGCAACAGCGATTGCGACAAGCCGCTGCTACCATCTTTGCATCTACACAAGCAGTCGCAGCAGCAGCAGCAGCAGCAGCGGCCTCCCAGCAAGGTGTCCGCCGAGGTCGATCACCCTCCCTGTCCTCATTATCTTCGCGCTGTGCATCGTCGTCGTCATCGGTGATTGCATCATCATCAACAACAACGACAAATACAGCAAGTCCACCAACAGGAGTGGTCGCAGACCCATGGCGAGATCAATGGCTGGGCCCATCGGGCGCGATGCAATCATTGTTCCGGGACCGGCCGTCCAAGTTCAATTGCCCACATTGTGGCGCGACCAAGGTGCGGTCGACGATTGAGTTTGTGCCGGGCATGATGTCGTTCCTGGTCTCGTTCGGACTATTGTTCCTCACTGTCGGCACACTGAGTTTTTTGCCCTTCCGCAAGGACCACAAGGCCACCAAGGATTGTGTCCACTGGTGCCCGCGTTGCGAGACTCGGGTCGCACGCTTTATCCGCGCTAGTGGGACCTGGGAGTGGATGTGAAAATCATTATAATTTAATTACGGTTGTACGATGTTGTTTTTTTTGTTGTCGTTGTTCGTCTTGTTTCGTTTTTTTTCTTTCCTTCTCTTACTGCCAAGAAAGAGCCTCATTCATCCATATTGCATAGTAGTAGCTTTCATAATCATCCACCTTTCTTTTTTTTATTAGTATTATTATTCTACTCACTCACACTGCTTCCTTTACGGAAAATATACCAACCGATCGTTTTTTTCTTTTGTTTGTTTGTTTGTTGTTTTATTTGCCCTGTCCAAATGGGAAAAAACAAGTGCCTCATTGTGCATGCATTCATGTGTTATTTTTATTTGCTTGGAAAAAAAAGCTTTGGCATACAATTATGAGAAAGACGAGAGACAGACAAGGATTGTTCAACACTTTTTTTTATAAAGAGGATGGAAAAAAAACAGAGCACAGGAAACAAAAAAAAGATGCGAAGAAAAAGGAACAAAAAAGAAAGAGAAAAGAAAGAAAGGAAAAAAAAGTAAAAAGACACACACAGCAACAATAAAAAGGAGAGGAAAAAAAACACGCACAGGAACCCACGAACAATAGAGAAAGGAGCAAGAATGAACATCACAGCAACAAAAAAAGGAGATATTAGATTTTTGAAGGAAAGACTAAGGGACCATGGTCCTTCTTGAAGGGGTCGGAAAGAAAGGCGATAGCAGACATCGACAAAATGGACGAAATAAATATTAAAAAAAAAAGAAAAAAAGTCGAGAGCGAACGCCAGAAGTGATAACAGCGCACATGGCGAAGGAACAATTCAACAGAGAAGAAAAAAATAGAAAACATTTGGAAACTGGACGAAAAGAGAGGAGAGGGCATACATGTCAGTCGCCATTATCACACCCTCCCAATTCAAGAACTGTAGAACAAACCACAAAAAAATGATGTGACTACCAACAAACGGTACACGATACAAAACGAAAACGCAAAAAAAAACAAGTGGAACCAGCAACAATGTACAAAAGAAATCCTGATGATGGTACAAAACTCTGGGCGCCGTCGACATGAAAAGAAAAGCTTCGTCGGAAAACACAGGCAAAGAGTCATTCGCCTCGATTTGATCTCGCTGGTCCTGACCAAATGGAAGAAAAACATGTCTCTGCCATCCAGACAATTGGGTGGTTTCCTTGCCTGGACAATGTCATCCACAGCGAACGAAATTTCTTACGACAGCTCCATCGCATTATCGTCCTCAGGATCCACTGAAGCTGTCATCCCATTGTTTCCTGTTGTAGCAGGGGAAATGCCAGGATGCATCCATCCGCTCTCCATCGGGTCACCACGTCGTCGTTTCGGCTCAGGCCCGTTCTCTGGATAACCCTCGATCAACATCGGTCCAATGGCGCCCGTCATGTCATCTACCTGTGCTGATTCGATACCTAGACCAACTCCTGTGGCGTGTGGATCTGCCAATTCGCTGTCAAAGGCCGAAAACATTGCACTACCTCCTTCTTCCATCATGACACGTGCACGCTTTGCCAGCACACGTTGGTAGATGGTCTGTGGTGATGAAATAATCATGCGCGCGCTATCCGGAGCCGATAACGATCCCATATCCGCCTGACCTTGGAACGCCTGCGGAGATGCGGTTGGGTACTGCTGATGTTGCTTTTGCTGTTGTTGTCGCTGAATATGCTCTTGTTGGTGAAAATAAAAATTTGTGGGTGTTTGTTCTTGTTCCTGATGAAAGTATTGTGATGGTAGGTGCTGGTGACTGAAATGAGTTTCATCTTCCCGTCGTCGTTCCATAACGCCTGGTTCGCTCTGATGTCGGCTACCATGAATGCCAATCTTTCCGGCATCATATCAAAAGTTCAAGAAGAGCGATCGGTAAGGGTCGCCCTTAGGATCGGAGCCATCGTCCACTACTTCGGGGTATTTTTCAAAGTTGCCAGTGTCGCCTGGGTGGACATAGGGCGGTACGATAGGTGCCTGCACCGTCCGGTCCAGTAGTCCCTGCCAGTCAACGCCCCGGAACCACTTGTGATTTTTGATATCGTCCGACCCTCCCTAAAGTTCGGAGTGATGACGATATAAGAATGAGAAAGAGGTCTCAGCTAACAAAGTCGAGCTTGGAGTAGAGACCATTCTTCTCTCCCGAATATTCGTTAACCAAAACCCTTTTTTCTATTTCATTACCTTCAGGTTACCCAGTCGTTTTGTGCGGTCAGCGGTCAAGAGCCTCTTGATCAAGTCTTTGGCTGCTGGGTCAATGTGTGCTGGGAAGGCAATACGTCCTGCTAAAATTTTCTCGTAGATGCCAAAAGGATTATCGTCAAAGAACGGTGGGTAGCCTGCAAGCATCTCAAAAATTAAAATGCCAAGTGCCCACCAGTCCACCGCCTTGCCGTGTCCTTTAGATTGAATGATCTCTGGTGCCAGGTATTCAGGTGTACCACATAGTGTCCATGTTCTAAATGATGCAGTAACAAAAGGTCAGATAGGGATCAGCAAGAGGTGGTGAGATACACGAGTGGACGGAGTAGTGATAGGATCATCAATGTGAAGTTCTGTTCAGCTTTGCATCGATGTTGCGAAGGATCAACACTGATAGCCCGAATCCATACCTGTCTTCCACCCGCTTTGCAAATCCAAAGTCTGTGATCTTGATATGGCCATTAGAGTCGAGCAGTAGATTCTCTGGTTTAAGGTCACGGTAGATAACATCTTGTGCATGTAGATACTCAATCGCCAGCACAATCTCTGCTGCATAGAATCGTGTCATATCATTTGTAAATCGTCCTGCTTTGCGTAGATGTGAAAAGAGCTCGCCACCAATCACGTACTCCAGCAACATGTACAGGTTACGGTCATCCTGGAACGTCGTGAATCTACAAAAAATAAAGTAATAGATAAGAGAGAAGGCGAAGGGGGGATGCAAAAGAGGGAGGGCAGTTGAAGGAAGTAACGTAGTGTTAATGGAAATTTGTATGTTCGAGAGTACCCAACAAAGGCAACAGGATAATCCCATTTGGAAGGTACCTCCCAATTGGTATCTTTAGACAAACTGACAAATAATACAACAGGAAAACAGAAGTCCTTCTTACAGGTTCACAATAAATGGGAAATGCACTTGGGACAGAATCAGCTTTTCCGAGTTGATATGCTCAACTTGCTTCAGTCGTACGACTTCTGACTTCTTGAGCACCTTCATGGCATAGTATGAGTGGTCATGGCGAAACTTTGCAAGATACACTCGTCCAAACGTGCCAGTGCCTATTTTGTGTTGGTTGCCAAAAAAAGAGATGTGGACAGAAACGAGTAAGCATGCAGCAGGCATTTGCGTAATAGAGGAAAAAAAAGTAGAAACCTGTAGAGCTTTGAATCCTCCATGCAGTGCTTGCATCCCTTTTGCACTCCTGTCTTCTCTTCAATTTGCCACGGTCTCCACTTTCCCTCCATAAACCAGGTCGATACGGTGAGCGCACCCATGACGGACCTTTGGTTTTTTGGTCTATGGGTTGCATCATACGCTTAGCCACTCTTTCTTCTACGAAAGAGGGCCGCATGACCTACACTCTCAGACAGTGATTGTGCATTATCGTTCCGTTTGGCTGGCTCTCAAGATGATGGTACATCCGACACATCCTCAGCCAACATGGCCTTTCCTCCTCATCATTGTTTCTTGCTCTCACACTCCCTCGTTCAACCTCTCTTTGCTCCCCTGTGCTCTCACACACACGCATCGTAAGCTTTTTCGCTCTCGTCATATCCCTCTGAAGTGCTCTCGCCTCAATTCTCGTGACAGATGAAGGTTGAGGTAATGATGATTGGGGAAGAGGAAAGTAGGAGCTGGAAGACAACAGCTCGCCACTCGTGAGTAGGCCGTGTATGTCAGCCCAAATAAAACAAGGCCACATCTAACCATATCCGAAAGGTATTGTCGTCTGCCAGCTACTCAAGCGTCAAATGATGCAGAGCAACATAATAGATGTGCCTTCCTGAAGTTGGGTATGGTGCACTCTCATGTGGTCGCCTTCCCATGGAAATCCTCGAGTCTAGTCCGGGTGTCAGTAGTGCCTTTGTTGTTGCTTCTGAAAAAGAAAGAGAGTGAGAGCAAGAGAACAATAGTTTTTTTCTTCTATCCAATGGTTACCATATCCCGCGCATCTGGTTCACCAGTATACTGGCTATTTTCTACCTTATTCCAGTTCCCGCACCTCCCCTTCTCCCAAACATACTACCGTCGGGTATCTGAGTCTCCCATTAGTCTGGTTGGCTCACAACTTCCTTTTTCCCTTTTCTCTCAACCCTCATCTTGACTAGAAAGGGAAGAAAAGGACCATTGGCAAGATTGGAGTGAAGAGAGGATGATGGGAAAGAGGGAGAGAGGAGAAGCGCCAATGCTCAAGGCCAAAAAGAGGTGACCATCCTGGTCGTCCATTCGTGAATCCACCATCTATTCACTAGCTCAGGTCCCCTTGTTATTCTCCTTCATTTACTCCTGACTGTTGCTGCTGTTGTTGCTACTGGTCTGCACCGTTTCCCCCCAACCACTCCTCACTTCCGTGCCTGAGACGAGCCTAGATTCGAATCGCTCGTACTCTAATGGAGTAGCATTCGCTTTATTCTCCTTGTTCTTCGACATCCTTCTTTTAGTCACGAACGAGATCGAGGTAACGACGTTGCAGGGTGCACCACCGATCCATGGAAGGGCGAAAGAAGAGAACGGAGAAAGTAGCTGACTAACAAGCGTAGGTCAGCACTTTGACACCTTGTTATTCTCTTGTTGGTTATTCATTCATTCTTCCTCGTCCTTCCCCCCCCCTCGTCCTCTACGCTTTCAACCCCCCTTCTCCTTCAAAGCTCCCCCATTTTTCCCCTTCCCCTTTCTCTAAAGGGCCTTACTCTAACTCATTCTCTCTCTAGTACTTGATTAGTTGAATAGACTATCCTCTTTTTCCTGCCAATGCTTTCCTTTCCCCTTCCTTCCTTCTATCCATTGTTGTCACTGGACATTGCTCTCCACGCTGCTTGAATGTTGCAGAATGTGTCCTTGATCAGTCACTATGTTGAGTTCTACAGACACATTCACGCACATTACACACGCATACACACACATATACACAATCAATTCTCTTCATCCAGAAGAAGGATGAAAGTAGAGAGGTGGGAGGAAGGACAGGAGAGGAGGGGAAGAAGTAGCAAGCCAACAATAAAGCGGAGGGATGAAGAGAAAGTGGGGTGATAGGTGACAAGAAGTTGAAATGCAGTCAGAAAAACAGATTGACCAGACACAAGCAAAGAATACATACCCAGAGTTTCCTTTAGCTCAAAATCCGAAAGGCCGTATTGTGGACGGGCGTCATAGCAAGGGCTCTGTGTTGGATAGATGACCTGTCCTGTTGACGAGTAATATGGTTGTGTACCATCGACCAGGTCGTGCGGGTGTGTAGACTGCTGCTGCATGTACTGGAGGTCCAACTGTTGTTGATGCTGCAAGCGATACTTTTCTTGAAGCCGGAGTTGATGCTCTTGAAACTGTTCGTTGCGCAACGCAGCGTCGTCTAGAGGGCCTGCTGTCGCCATGCCGCCTGCCTCAAAGTTGCCGTGTCCGTTACTCATGGAATATGGATGGTGTTTGTATACTGTGTTGAGGCAAGCAATTAGGTGGGATGAAAATAGAGTCTAGAACAGTAGGTTGCGTGAGATAAAAGGAGGGAGAGAAAGATGAAAAGAGAGAGTTGCAAAGGAGAGAAAACGGCGATAGGTGCCAAAAAAATAAAGAAAAGATGAAATTGTTGACGGTGGGTTGCTGCTGCGACAATGATACTATTGTTGATATTGTTGGTTGTTGATCGTTGGTAGAGATAATTCAGGTCGGTACGGGCGTTGATATCGTATCGTCTGTTGAAACAGAAAAAAGAGATTGCAAATGGAGTGTTAAAACGAGGGCAATCAAAGTTGGTTGAAAGGGCGTATAAGACAAAATAATAGTACAAGAAAAAATGAAGGAGAGAGAGAAAGAAAGAGAATGAGAGAGAAGGGGAAGATAAAGTGCGTCGAAGAGATTGACGCCCGGAGAGTCGGAAGGAGAGGAGTAAAACGACCGCAAAAGGGACAAAAAGGAGTCGGGGTGTGGGCGCGCGGGGGTGTAGATGGGGGAAAAGGAAGGGCAGGAGGGGAAATGGGATGGAATCAGCGCAACCACTTTGTGCAGTTGGTGCTCTGTGCTTTTTCTTTTCTGTTTCGTCTGGGATGTTTGTGTGAACGAGAAGAGAGTGTGTGTGCGCCTCGAAAAAGAACAGGCAAAATGGTCAGGGCTGCGACACTTGAACAAAAGTGCACACAGACAGGAGCATCAGATACACACAGCACCGAGCAAAAGTATTGTGGTGTTGTTTGGCGAATAGATAGAACGAACAAGTGTTGTGCGATGCTCTGGCACCTACTTTGGGCGACACAGAGGGCGGGACAAGAGGGTGGAAGGTAAAACAAAACAAGTATTAGTCACCACACTTGCAACAACACTCTACTGGCCCAAAATGAATATTGCATCAGCGATGAGCAGATGGCAATGAACTGGAGGACAGGGAGACTGGTGGAAACAAAGAATGGTTATGATCAAGGTGGGCATAAATCATCCCATTGCATTAAGAATGTTAAAACGCGCCTGTGGCAGAAGTTTGGGGTTGGGGAAGGGGGGAGAGGGGGAGGAAAGACGCGAAAACGAGAAGCAGATGTGTAGTAAAACGAGAGACACGAAAGTGCGCGTGTCAAACGAACAGACCCTTGTCCAATGCAGCAGGAACTGTGGAAAGTGAGGGGTGATTGTACAAGAACAGAAGAAGCTGGGGAGAAGGTATCAAGTCAAGTCACCCTGTCAACCAGGAAGGCAGGGGACAAGGAGGAGGAGAGGGGGGAAGGGGAGAGAGATAAGTAAAAAGCGAGAAAGAAAAAAAAATACAAATGGTACTTGGGAAAGGATGGTCGTGTCAAGGTGAGAACGAGAATACAAGAGTGTGAAAAGAAACACAGACAAAAACACAAGAGGCCATGATAGGGTGAGTGTATGTGTGTATGTGTGTATGTGTGTGTATCAATATGTCAGTGTTGATCCAATTGATTGTTCTCATTCTCGTGTGCCTTGCTCTTCGGACTATGACTTCCAATGCGGAAACCATTTCGAGATTACCCATCGGCATTACAAGCAAAAAACAAGAGCACCTGAAAGTACAGTATCAAAGCCAAAGCGACTGTAATAAGAAGGACGGCCAGGCCATGTCTACAGTGAGAGGGGCAGAGCTATGACAACACGCACGAATAGCCGAAAGCCCAGAAAACTGAAAAAAGCTCCTGTTCTGTTCGGCTTGACAGCAGGAAACGCTGAGGACATAACGTAAGAACAAGAGGGAGAAAGAGCAACAACCGGAACAAGCAAAGTAGGAAGATGAAAGGGCAGGTACAGAGGAACAATCCGGGCGCGAACAAAGTAAGCATTGGGGAGAAGAATTGACGTTCTACGCGCCAATGTGGATATTGCTGCAGCAATTCTGCTGTGAATGCTGATGCCAAAACTGATAACTGATGCTTCTACCATCAGCTAACAAGGTCACCCTCATGGTCCTCTTACTCCAGGTCTAGTTCGAGGAAGGTAGGCACGCGGTCGAAAACAGCATACATGTACTACTGACTCTGAGTGGAGTTACGGTAGTCATAGTCAGTCCATGCGCTGCAGACGCACGTACAACTGCTCAAGCAGCTGCTTCTCCATAGCTTTTTTTTGACATGTGTTGGGCATCATGGCTCAAGTTCATACTCATTGGTGTAGTCGAGACTCTCGCCCCACAACCCCTCCTCTATGTCTTATTCCAGACCAGACAATCCCCTGGATATTTAGCCTGGCATGGTACGACACACACAATAAACACACAACATAAGACTCTTTCAAGTGGTGTCTTATAAAGAAGAGACATCATAAAGTAGGTGGTGGTCATAGGTGTGGATGCAACCCGGAAGGAGGCGGAAAAGTGAGATCACAGTGATTGCTCTCTGCCTGATTTTCCTCGGGGAAAGAGGACGAATTGGGATTGGATGAAGGGAGAGGGGCGACATGTTGCATTCGAGGCAGCGGAGGAATAGGGAGATGGGGAGTAATAAGAATGTACACCGAGGAAAGGAGAATCGGAGCAAGCAATAGGTCGATGTCATGTGCGAAAAGAGTAGCAACTGTAGTTGTCGGTATTACACGAGTCGAGGGTTGGTTGGGTGGAAGCACGAGCGCGGTGAGGTGGAACGGGTGGGTCGTACCTGAGAGGAAGGTCAAAAGTGTACGTGAACAGGAACAGAAAAGTTTTTTTTTCTTTCCTCTGTTGCAGTGAGGTGAGCGTGTAGAAAAGTGGAAGGTGAGAGTAGGCAAAGGAAACGCTGAAGTAAAGACCCAATTGGTTGAAAGAGGGTTTGGAGGTGAAATGAGAAATGATGTGAGATGAGAAGGGAGCGTACAGCAAAACACACTGCCTGCAGGACTGTCGTCTAGGATGAGGAAGGAGTTTGCTGATGGAAAGAAAGAGAGGAGGGGGGTGTACAGTGGATGAAAGAGTGGAAGAAAAAGAGAAAAGAGGGGAAAAGAGAAATGAGGAGTAGGAGGGAAAGAGGTGGGAGAGCCAAAAAAAAAAAAAAAAAAAAGGCTGGCTAGCCGGTGTTGTAGAAACTCACAGAGAGTGAGGGGTTTCTTCCAAACTTCCTTTGCTCTGCGAAGAAGAGTTATAACAAAAAAAAATGGATTAAAGTGGTGGGAACAACAAAAGAGTCGGTCGGCCTTGTCGGTTCTCGCCTACGATAGACCTGCAGAATCTCCACACATTCAACACGGAAGTGAGTGTTGGTGGGGGTACTTGTTGAACAGAAAATATTTGAGTACGTGTGAGTCCGTGAATTTTCCTTTTTCTTATGGTCGTTGTTGCTACCGCCGTTGTTCGGATGATGACGATTGGCGAATGGCTACTATTCGAGTGTCTCGTCGTCTGCCAGCCTGCCATTGTTCCTACTTTGTTCGCGTAACATACAAGACCCTTGTACAGTACATGGCTGGCCAGTCCTTTTAGCCTGTTTGCCAGTCTGTTTTGTCTGTGTTGACGATCTCTTGAGACACACAACCTCTGCAGAGCACAGGAGAGAGAAGAAAAAAAAAGAGAAAAAGAAACAACAGAATATTTGTGCGTAAGTATACGAAAGGAGTCTAAGAGAGCGATGGTTGTGCATGCTGCGTGTGTGTGTGTGTGTACTGTGAATTGTGACCCAATGCCATACCTTGACCCTTCTGCAGCATCGTCACTCAACGCATCATCCGAATATGGTTGCCTGGCACATGCATTCGTCCCTGTTTTTTTTTCTCTGTAAAGTTGCTCCCCTAACCTTTTCTTCTTTAAACCCCTCTCTGCTCCCCTCCCCCTCCTCCTACCTTTCTTCTTTATTCCCTCTGGAATCCATTGGACACTGTTGAGCTGTCCCCACCTGGCTCTTTTCTTTTCAATCGTCGCTCCACCCATGAGAGCTGAACTGTGTCCACCTTATGAGAGTTGGACCTGCATAATTTTTGGGACAACCCTCCTCTCATCACCCAGCATCCCTTCGTCATGATCCTCACAATAGAAAAAAGAGAGAAGGAGCTGACTTTCAACCTTCTCCCAGGATCTCCTGCTACTTGCACACACTCTCTCCTCTCTCAGACACATATACATGATTTAACATACAACATACACTAACAGATACTCGCACACAAACAAGCCCATCCAACCATCTCTAGGCGGACATACTCCAAGGATGTTGTGTGTATAGACATGAACAAACAACAATGCATCCACTCATGCATGGACCGTCGGTATTATGTATGGCAACCTCTTCCTTTGAATTTTGTTTGTCCCACTGCGTTTATGGAGAAAGAGAAAGTAAGAATGGGACTTGGGGCTATTAGAGCCAGCAACCTGGCGCCAATGTATGTCGTTGGTTGGTTGGTTGGTTAGTTCTTTTATCTAGAGATTTTTTTTCTGCTCCGCGTTTAGATGAATCCCCCTCCCCATTCCTTCCTTCATAGTAAAATGACACATGTGCCTGTTGCACTGTCGTGTGCTGTGTGCTGTACAGATTTACAGGGGTTTTTGAGGTTGGAAGGAATATGAGTGATGATTGTCTGCATACATGTTGTCTGTTTGCCGCCCCATCCCCCCCATCTCCACCCCCTTTTTTTCTCTTGAGCTACATACTGTAGCTTCAGCGCTACACAATAATCATATCGTCCTCCTCTTCGCCACTTCAAGCTCCGTGTTCTCCTCGTGGCTCATCTCCCTCTGATGTTGAATGACACACACATACCCACCCCATTCAACATGCCCTCTTGGCTCACAGATATCTTTTTTTGAAAAAAGGACGTGCTCTGACCCATATGCCCTTTCACCCTTTTTTATTCCATCATTTCCTCATCAGTAATTCGCCATCATTATTATAATTCATTGTTTTGGGCGAGACATCTCTCCTCGCTTCGCTTTCACCTAAGCTCAAGACTGAGAGCACATCTATGCTTGATGACGAGTATTGTCGGCCATATCCAAGGAACTACTCCAAACACAAAATTAGTGTTCGATTACTAGACTTCATATATCTCCTTCATCATTTTCGACCAACAACCCAATCAGTCCAAACCACCGACCCGCCCTTCCTCCCTCCCTTTCTATCCCCTTCTCGCCCACCCCCCCCATTTACTCGTCTACTCTGTTCAGAGTTACAACCCGCTTGCTGTGTACTTTTTCCGCCCTCCTTCCTTATTTTCTCTCCCGCCAATTTTCATTCTTATATCCGACATTAGAAAAGCTTTTGTCGTACTTCAAGTCCGTTGTGCAAGGCTGCAAGATACGCACAGCCTCTGCGTACCTGCCTCAATTTCTATCCACCCTCCCCCAATCTCTTTGCTTTATCGTCATCTTTGCAACAAAAGACAGCTAATTCACGTATATAACAGAACCAAAGTCACCATTAAGGAATCATGTCCCAGACAGGATTTCTACCGCCGTCAGATTATGTGACGCCGGCATGGCCATCGCTCTACTGGCCGGTCACTGATCCCCTTGGTCACGGCATCTTCATGTATTACCCTCGAGGTACGATTGTTTCCGCTAGTATATGAATGAAAATACTATTACCGGAACACCTGTTATTTTTGCATTCAAGGCAGCTAATTTTGGATACTACGCAAATATTTTCTCTGTTCGTTCTATAGACATTTGGTTATTTACAACATACTGGACACTCCTCTTCATAATGTCCATCTACACAGTTGCCGGTATCTGGGCAGCAATTGTATTCGCCCGACGGCGATATAAATGGGCATTTCTCTTACCATTTGTGTTCATGATTATCGGTGCTGGCATTGCGTTTGTCAGTGGCTCTTTGGTTGGGCTGGCCATTGCAGCCATTTACAATGCTGGCTTCTATCGCATGTCGACATGGATGCCCTTCCTGTGGGGCCTGATTCAAGCACTTGTCGTCATCATGGGTTCGTATTCGACTGTCACTACTATCCTTTGATGTGCTTCCGCTCGCTCTATAACAAAAAAAAGAGTATCCTCAAGCTCCGAATTATATCACCTTAATACTATTCCTTCCTTGTATACTAGTCTGCTGTACACTGTTAATGATCCATCAACACAAAAAAATGAGAAAAAAAGGCTGTTTACTTTTTCAGCTGAATTTGTTCCGCAATGCTCGCCTATATTCTTCGAGATTTGCTTTGATGCCTCCTAACGATACGCTTTTTTCAATATATGATGATAACGATATTGAGAATCACTAGGCGAAGGGTGGTCCTATGGCTTATTGGCGCAAACGAGGAGATCAGTCTCAGGGTGTTCCTTGCTAAGATTGCCCCACCATGGCCCATGCATTGGCATTGTTTCAGGGTCCCAGTTGCTGTACTTTGTCTGAATCAGCTTTGACAGTTCCTGATAGATCAGCTATAAATGGGAATAATAAGACGAGTTTTCCTATCTGTGAGAAAAAATGAACTCCACAGGAAAATATCTCCTTTTCCCACACATCACCCACAGGATCAAGCAGAATCTCAACCATGAGAAGAAATCCTCCAGCTTGTTACTAATGCTTTTTTTTTTTTTTTTTTCACCTCATTGCCGTCCGAGTTGAGATGAAGTCCATCAACGAGGTAATCCCCCAAGGATTTGTTTCCGGCCTTAATCTGGTCGTTCATCAAGTTCCAGGTATCAATGACGTCGACCTGGTGATACCAGGGCTGGCCATCCTCTTTAGGCTTATTCTTAGCCTGGTACTCCTGCGCGACCTCACGGCACTTGAGGGCATATTCGCGCGTCTGGTCAACAGTACGATCCATTGGCCGACCTTGGCTGTCTCGATGCTGTCCCCAACGATCATAGTCGATGACGGGTGGAACAATGACAATGATCTTGGTCCACGGAGCATAGTAGGGCGATGATGGCGAGTGCACCATGTCGATCAATGCCCGCAGGTTGCGCTCATACCGCTCGATTGGCACGTGCTGTGGTGAAAATGACAGACAAGAGTCGTTCGCACCGAAAAAGATTGTTAGGAACTGAATTTTGGGCTGTGTCTTGTCCTCGACCTTCTGGCCGCGTGGAAGAAACTGTGGAAGCAGGTGGATCGCCTGATCCGTCGTGTACCCAGAGAAGCCCCGGTTGATCACGTCCAAACGTCGCAGATATTTGTGCGCCAGCTGGGCACCAAATCCTCGTAGGTCGACATCGAATGAATACTATTTCGATAATTGAAACAAACAAACAAAAAAACTTCTGGTGAAATCATGCCCTGGATCACTTTTCGTCATCACATCATAATACAATGCACGGTGCACCATGCAGTAGCGTGCAGGGCCTCTTTTTTCCTCGAGTGAGACTATTGAAACGACTGAGATATGGTCACAACGTCCCCAGCCTTCCTTTTTTTTCTTGTAATCCATGTAGAGACACTGCATGCAAAAGGATTCAAGGCATTTTAATAATAGCATGAGGCTGTAGGCAACATCAACTCACCTGGGTAATGGAATCGCCAAAGAGCATAAACTCATCGAAAGAAGTGTACTGAATGGTAGCCATGCTGGTAACACGAGATGAAGTGGACGAAGGCTCGGTAGCGCGGCCACCATGTGGGCTCAAGTGTGACTGGGAATGCTCCTTGGGTGAGAAAGGGGTGTGTGCATAGTACTCGCTCGTTGTCGTCACTGTCCGTGCCCTGGGCTCGATACGGGCTAGCAAATAGATGATAATGGCTGGTACAACAATGGCATAGAGTACTTTTAATACCGTAGACCAACCAGCCCAGGGTTCATGTGGCGGCAGTACACTCGCCGCCGAAGCTGTCGAAAATCTTCGCAGCGCAGCAGAGTTTGACGATCGACGCCGCAAAGTCGTCTCTGTCGTCACGAATTGGGTGGAATTCTTATCACTACTGTGCCGACCATGTGAGAGGGAAGAGTGAATAACACCGTCAGTGGCAGTGGTGGTAGCACCGCCTTCCGACTGAGAGCTATGGGAGGATGTCGAGGGCGGCTGCTGCTGCTGCTGCCCAGATATAAGAGGCGAGGAAGACGACGACGGATCCATGGATCATATGGACCTAGATAGGGCGAGAGAGTGGAATAACAGGAAATAAAGGTCAAGAATGAGGTGGAGCTTTGGTCGTTGCAAAATGGGCTGTGGGTTGCATTAAATGGATATTGTTCAAGAAAAGAAGAAAAGTTTTTCCTTGTCCACTGAGCTTGACGTCCGATCACGTTACATCGAGACACTGGTACGCGCGAAACAAACGCGCGCTCCAGACAATTCCTATGTACAACAACGACCATTTAGACTGCCAGCCTCCACGGCGACTTCGCCACCCAATAAAACCGTCCATCCCTTGCTCCTCTCTCACTTTTTCACGGCTTTGGGATCTTTCCTTTTGTAGGGCATCTCCTCCTATCTGCTGTATTTGTGTGTGTGAGTGTGGGAAGGGTGGTGAAGCCGTTTCCACTCACTAGGAGACAACTCCAATAGCCCATGACTCACCTGGAGCACTGTCATTAACATTTCTTTTTTCCAATTGCATTTGTCCTTTGCATCAAGTTTCTGCAGGACTTGTGTGTCCACATTCCTTTCTTCTCCACACCTCTAACTCCGACATACACTTTCTTTTCTCTCTTCAACCCTCTACAGTTCTGTGATTTCATAAATGCCCTTCTCTCTTCCTGGGCAGCATTTTCCTGCAGGTGAAGATGAATTCTCCGAAAGTGACCCCCAAATCACTGCCAGGGACGAAGGCAGAGCCTCTTCCACTGGAGGTGGTATCATAAACAATGATGTCGTGGTTCCAACAATTGTCACCAGCTTTGACCCATTTGGCCTCGCACGGACGAGGTCGTCTGTTTCTATCCACCGTCGCCGTGGATCTGCAAGTTCTGAAAGGAGCATAGTCCCTTCCCCTTCGACGGCGACGGTGACGACGGCAACAACAGTGGCGATTGCTTTACACCCTAGTCTCGTTCCATCCATCCTCCCTCTCCCTCCTTCTAACACCACCACCCTTTCCCCTATCCCCAGTACAATGGCAGCCCCAGCTCAGGTATCGTCACCTTCGATAACGTCGAATCCCCGACGACACTTTCAATACCCTCACTCATTACAGACATCATCAGAATCACCATCCAGTATAAAAAACCATGCTTATAACCAAGATGCCACTCCACGGTCATTGGCTTCACTGAGTTCAGAAGCTTTTGTGGTTTCCAGTAATGACAACACTTCCGCTGCTGCTGCTGTTGCTATGTCGGGAAGATCCTCATGGCCATCTTCTGCCTCTGGTCCATCGCCTGCAGAATTCGAGATTCGGATAATTGAGAATCGCGCCGTGGATACCGTTGCTGACGTTCTTCCTCAAGGAGGCAGCACAGCCAACTCTGGAGGTGATTCGAAACTAGCACCACTGGGTTTTATAACAAATGTAGGAACAGGGCAGCAGCAGTTACATCCAAACGAACGAAGCTTCATCAAACAAAACACGTCATCGTCGCCGCCGCAACTACCACCACCTGGGATCCAGGTAGTGGCTCCACCCAGCGCCCAGACAAGACCTACAGTCTCTGCCGTAGCTGTCGCTCGGAAACGACTCTTATCACTTGACATTCTTCGAGGAATCACCATCTTTTTAATGATCATGGTCAACACGCAGGGTGCTGAGCCGTTCCGGGAGCTCGCACATGCCGAGTGGTTCGGATTCACCCTGGCCGATTGGGTGTTTCCAAACTTCATCTTTATGGTCGGCATGGCTATCGCCATTGTTTTTTCGCCCTCGCGGCTTGCGGCTATGAAGGCTGAGGAATCGGCATCACGGCAGCCGCGGCAACGGCGGCGTCAATCACAGCCACACTCATCACCTAAACCTTCCTTGTTTCAGCGAATCCAAACAGCGTGGAAGCAGCGGACGACGCGGACCAAGATGACGTTCAAGGTCATCAAGCGATCCATTCTACTGTTCCTGATCGGGTGTGCGCTCAACGCGTTCGAACTCATCGGTATGCCATCAGAGGAGCAGTGGCTCCGAGTACCGGGCGTGCTCCAGCGCATTGCGTTTTGTTACTTTGTGTTGGCGTCCACTGTCCTGTGGCTACCACAGAACCTGGTGAAGATTGGTGTACCGCTGGTGATGACAGCTATTTGGTTCTTACTGACGTACGCCTACTCGTCTTACCCGATCGTTTCCGAGCCTATATCGACCTGCGCGATGGAGACGCTCGTCGAAGGAGTCACATACCGGCTCAAGCCAGGGCAGCTGGCGCCGTCAGAGTGCACGGCGCAAGCCTACATAGACACAATGATGTTCTCAAAGGCCAAGGACCCGCTTAACCCCGAGTTCCACGCAGAGGGTTCTGTTGGGTGCTTCACTTCTGTCGTCTCGGCTTGGTTTGGCTGGATGATGGGCCTTGCTGTGCTTGATCACCAGCAACGAGACAAGGCTCGGACGGCCAATTTGTGTCGGCGTGAGACTTTGCGGGCAGAGCGGGAGAAAGCCCTATATTCGTTGGCCACCATGGCCACGGCGTCTTTGTCCACAGTTATTGCACCCTCCGCTGAACCACGCTCACCCAATTCTACAACGACGTGGCCCTCCATTGCTGCCAGTGGGACTAGCAGCAGTGGTGCCAGTGACACAGAGATGCTGCTCAAAAAGCGATCGCTGCATGGCGTTTCTTCCCCTCCTTTGACTGATGCTCCTCCATTGTCAGCATCGACGTCGTCGAGCCTTCCTACTGTCTCTGTCTCTGTAGCTGATCCCCTCCCATCAGAGTCGCCACCATCACTACTCGTATCACCCCCACCACCACCTCGACATTCGGAATTGATATTAGCTCTACCACCATCCCTTCCTCCACCATATCAACCCGAAGTGGACCTCCAACAGGAGCTGGAGACACAGAACCGGACCCAGCTGCTGGCAAGTCTCGGGACATGGTTCTGTACAGGAACATGTGTAATGGCAGTCGGCGTCTTTTTTGGATGGTTCCTCCCAATCGGCAAACCGCTGTGGACTCCGACGTATGTACTCTATGCGGGCGGGATGAGCATCTGTGCGCTTTGCATTTTAATCCACACATACGACGTCCAATCTCTTCATGCAGTTACGCCGAACCCAATTGTGATGACGAACCAACAGCAGCAACATCAACAACAACAACAACAACAACAACAACAAGGGCTTCAAGAGCCATCTATGGATGTATCGGTCGCCACCAGCGCATCCCACAGGAATGGAGATAATAGTCACCGCGTCCAAACTGACAGCAACGGCGATGTTGATGATGAAGAAGACGAAAACGATGATAATGACAACCAAGAGTCTCGACGACGTTTCAAACATTGGCGTACCCGTTGTCGAGAAGGCACGCGTGGCTTCACTACGGTATTGAAGACGGTGTCCACAAAAGCAGCAGACTGGACAAAGCGCGTCTACCGCTGGACGGTGCACGTTCTGTTGGCAGAGCTGTTTATTGCATATGGACGCAATCCAATGCTCATCTACGTTTTGGCGGATGTGGTGGCGGCGACATTGGTGCATATCAAAGTGCCTCAAGGCAGCGGGAACTATGCATGGGTTGATAATGTATGGGCGTTCATCTTCTTCAATTCGTTTTACCGATTCATGAATCCGACCTGGGCGTCTGTCGTGTTTAGCTTTGTTTATGTTTTACTATTTTTCCCACTACTGTGGGAATTGGACCGACGAGGCCTTTATCTTCGCTTGTGAAAAAACTAGTATATAAAAAAAATAAAAAAAGGGTGTAACTTGTTCCTCCCTTCAATGTTGCACATTTCATGCCAAATGTTTTGCTTTAAATTGCCCATCCTCCCTCTCCCCCTTTTTTTGTGTGTACACTCCTTCAGCTACAATGAACACATAGTGGAAAGAAAATATTATTATTACGAAAAACAAAAAGCAACGCTAGCTATACGATACAATACTAAATACTAAGTGAGATGGTTAGAGGGATAGAGATAAAGGGATATACAAAAGATGATATGGATTTTTTGCAAGCAACATTTCCGTGGAGTCGAAAAAAGAAGCAGCACAAAAATCAGAATTGAATGTACGCTTTCTTTTTTTTTTCTTAGACACGGAAGTACCACTTGCGCCAATCCAAAAAGATGGCAATGAGGCAAAGGAAGGCTGCATAGCCGAGAGCAAAGAAGAGTGAGCCCCAGCCGCCAATCTCCAAATAGCCCCAAGTGCGGTCAAAGACGACCATCCAAAAGTTGGAATCGCCAATCTCGATAAAGTAACCCGTACCGAGAATAAACTCGGACAGGTAGTACATCAGGATGGCATTGCGGCCCATCGAACCCAACACCAGCACAATGAACTGACGCCACAGTCGGCGCAGCAGCTGGTTAAAGCGGTAACCATAGTTGAGGATCGAAGAGGACGAGTGTGGTGGACGGTCATTGCGCGTATCAGCCTAAATAAAAAGAAAATGTGTTTGTCCGAGTCCAAGAGAGCAAAAAAGATTGGGGGAGGGAAGAGGAGGGAGTGGGTTGAGCGCAGCAGTAATAAAAAAAAAGACAGTAAACCAATGTTGCAAAAGAATGAACAGTAGAAAAAAATGTTAGTGTATCGATTTCCCACACATTTAATAGACACATGTTCCAACTGGGGGAGCTGTTTTTTGCCGGGAGAGAAGGCAGTTAGGGGAGGGGTCCCTTACCAATTGCTGCTCGGGATCATGGGTCGACGAAGACGAAAGAGACTGGAGCTGAGGATCATGCTCAGTGACCTGCAGCCATCGGTCCGAGTTGATGCGGTTGAGCTCCTCCAGGTGCTTGTACTTGGGATAGTAATCAAACTTGTAGAAAAGAACAGCCAGCGTCATCGTCGACAGACCACAGGTCAAGACGGCAAAAGTCACGGTCCAGGCGGGCTTGGAGAGTGGGATGACGAGCGAGAAGACCCATCCGATGAACAGCCACAGAATACCATACCAGAACCACAGATTGAGGTGATCGCTGTAGATGCGCACCAGGATCTCGTTCTCCTGGATCTCCAGCTCCTCAAACGACACTGTAGAAACACCCGTGGCCAAGACACCACCGGAGACACCATCCTGCTTGTTGTCATTGGCGGTGCGGCGAGCCTTGAACTCGGCGTGCAGGGATCGGACGGTGCTGTTGAGCTTGCGGACAGTGCAACCAATGAACCAACCAAACCAGACGTTGAGGATCGAAGTCAGAGTCGACAGGGCACCTTCGGGATCAAAGGCCAGGTTCTGGTACATGTGATCCTTGCCAAAGATGCGGGTATCAAAGTACGCCTGGGCACCACATTCTCGCTCATCCAGATAACCAACGCCGATGCACTTGGGGTCGTCCGTGACACGGACTGTGTAAGTGACAATCAGCCAGAAGACCGTGCAAAAGATTGGAAGCCAGTATGGCAGCGTGTATTGGAGCACCAAGGGCAGCTCTCGACGTGGGTTCTTGGCTGCCGTCGCACGCTCGTCAGCCCGCTGCTGGGCAACCTCGCGTGCCGACGCTGCGGAGAGCGAGTAGTTGCGCTTCACTGTAACGGGGCGGCCGTAGCGGTGGACAAGCAGGTGCATCCATGCAACGATACCGTAACAGAATCCAATGCGCTGCAAGACACCTGGCCAACGATACATGCTGATGTTGACACGGCGCAGAACAACACCGTAAAGGTTCAGGATAGCACCGAGGGCCCAAATAATGAAGGAGCGCTTGAAGATGCGCACTGCATTCATCAAGTAGATACGGTCGATGGTCTGAGGATCATAGCTCTTGTCAAACTTGGAAGGGAGGCGAATAGCGAGCGGGATGGCCACACCAGAAATGAAGAGGAAAGCAGGGAAGATCGAGTCAGCCACCGAGAAGCCAATCCAGGCCGGGTGCTCCAGGATCTTAAAAATCACATCGCCCGTCTGACTGTTGCACGTAATCATGAGCAGGATAGCCAGGCCACGCAGCAGATCGAGTGACAGCAGACGGTTCGAAGGAAGAGACAATTTGGGCCTAGCGACCAATGGTGGCGGTTCCACATGGGCATCTTCCTTGGGCGACGGGCTCGGCGTCGGACTTGGTGCCTCTGCCCGACGATGGTCGTTCAAATCTTCACTCGATTTGGATGGTGCATTGTTCGAATCCGCAGGGTGGCTCGTAAGCTGTACAGGCTGTTCAGCCTCCATCTCTGTCGCCTCAAACTTAGTCATTTACTAAGAGAAGAGAAAGAAACACTGAGGAAGAAAAAAAATGAGGTAACAACAGCAACAAAATAAAACTAGAGAAGAGAGAAAAGGGGAAAAAAGGGAGGGAATGAGAAAAAATGGGGAGAGGTGGGTGTTAAAGGAGTGAACACGAGAGAAGGGCCGTTAAATACTTCCTCACCCCGGCATCGATGTTAGCGCCATCATGATAAGAACGCATTATATGGAGGATGGAGTATGTATGATATGTTCTTAACCACGATAGGGTTTGTAGACAACAAAGCAAACACCCTGCTGCACGCCTGACTTGTTACTTTGAGGGTGGGGTAAGGAAGACGGCAGATTTGTTTCCCTTTCCCCCCCCCTCTCTCTCTCCTTCCCTCTCCTTCCTTCTGGTATTGATTGTTCCGTGGGGACAACGCAGAAAAAACCCCGACCATTAAAACAAGACACAAGTAGTTGTGTCCGAACGGACCTGTGCACAATCGTCTACAACATCTCTTCTTGATTGTTCTGCTTCCATCGTCACGTTTGAGATGGTAGTACATAATCGTGTTGCAGGGACTCTGAGAGTGACAAAGAGCCTTTTGGAAGAGTGTGACAAGGGGAAGGGATAGGAGGACCCTGACCGTGCATTGTTATGAAAAAAATAATGCCAGCTGGGTAGATGGGTATTTCCTCTGTTCTTCACTTCATGCCTTTGTATCATTTGTTCACCTTGAGGGTTGGAAAATACAGAGCGTTTGTCGTGTGAGAGTAAATCCGAGCAGGGTTGCACACTTGCCGATTGTGTCTGCAAACTACCAACACCTGTAACCTTTTTCATGTTTTTGATTCTCATAGTTTTCCTTGTTGTCTGAACACAACCAGGAAGTTGTGTGTACGTGTATGCAAGTTGTGTCTAAGGGACACCCCATGTACACACTGTACAGAGTTATCTTGTGCAACATTGATAACGCCCATCCATCACAAATGTTTTTCCCATCATTGTCCCCTTAGGCCACAACCTTGTTTTTTGGCGTTTTGCCGTGTTTTTTTCGGTGATGCGAATCCCCGTTGTTGACCCATCCGTCTATAACCATTCTTCTGTTTAGCCAAATTCCCTATGCCCTCAATGTTGACCTAGCCTGTATCGAAATTTCAATTTGCCCAAAACTAATCGATTAGAAACACTTTGACGACAAGGAAGGAATAACACCCAACAGACAAAAACAAGATCACCAGTGCATAAAATAATACCATGTAACAAAACTTATATGGGTTACTTGGAAGAAGAAAAAAATCTGTATATTTTTTATTGTGCAATAGAAGGAATGTACAAAGTAAGCATGGTACAAGATACAAAGGATGATGTGCGAGACCAGACAAAATATGGATGGACAGCAATAACAAAAAGAGAAAAACAAAATTAAAAGGCAAAACTGATCCGTGGAGTAATGTACGCAATAGACATATCACAAAAGGAAATTGGGGGAAAAGGAAAGGTAATCGACTAAAAGAGTAGTTACGAGGAAGGGCCAACACTGCTGTGAAGCTGGCTTTGAGGGCGGCCTGCATCATTGTAGACGGCGGAGCCATAGTTTCCAAGGTTATAAGTATCCATCGGATGGATTCCTTGGCCTGCAGCCGCCAGACCCATCATCGATGAATCAAGTGGAGGCACCATGTTTGGAACCATGTTGCTGGTAATCATGGGACCGTTGGATGCCGTTGCCACCATCATGGTCGCAGTAGGAGCAATAATGTTTGCCGAGCTAGCTGCTTGCTGCTGCTGGTGGTGGTGATGCTGCTGTTGCAACGGGGGAGGAATTCCTCCCTGGCCACTGATACTGTTACGGTGGCTGCTCTGACCACTACTCACATTCGAATGCGCGGTCGACATGGACGAGGCTGAAGCCGGTGTGGATCCGTGACTCGAAGGGCCACTTGCCAAAGTACCATTTAGTCCATTTGACAGCATGGTCTGGGGTTGCTGCTGCTGCGCCTGTTGCTGTTGAGCTTGTTGTTGCTGATGCTGCTGCTGCTCCGTAGCGTAGGCTGTCCGGCTCGCTAGTGTGCCTTGCACCTTTGGTTTGTGGTAAATGTGGCACTTGTGGGCATGACGGTACCAAAGCATCGAATTTTGGCGCTTGTGGTTCGAGATAGGAATCCATTCATTACACTGGTGACAGAGGCCTTCGATATCGTCCTGCTCCACAGGGCGGGTTTGTACAGGGGCGATAAACATCTTGCCCGACACCGACGAGATACCGTGAAAGAACTGCTTATGATACCTGTATGATGATAAACATTCATTTTGTTCAGTACCTGTAAATTAAAGCATCTATGCCGTCAATCAGCTATGCAGAGGTTGATTTTTTTTAAAAAAAAAAGCTTACCAATAGGCACTGTTTTTAAGCTGAAGCCATTTTCCAGGGACACATGTATCACAGAACCCTTCCTTGGCTTGACCTGTGTTTCGAACCCATTGTGGAGTGTATAGGTCGCCCTCATAGCGCAGCTTCTGCTTTCGAGCAGTAGGATCACCATGAATCTCCTTGCCTTCATAATCTCCATCATCGCTCGCTGCGGCTGCGGCTGCGGCTGTATCGGTTGTCGTTGTCGATGTTTTTTCTTGGCTGTTGCTGTTGCCGCTGCAAGTGCCTGTACTACCCTCTTCTTGTTTAACCTCTGGTGGAGTAGCTGCTGCAACGCCATCAGATACAGTTCGCGTCTTGACTGTCGAAGACTTCAGGGTATGGCTACTGTGGCTGCTATTGACGCCGTTACCATTGATGCTGTTGGTAGCTGTCGTTGAATTACTTGCAGAAGAATTTGTCGCCGACTTGGACTTCGACTTGGATTTGGGTTTAGCGTTGGAGGCAGGCTGAGCTATGCCAAAGCCCGGATGGTCCATACTCTCCTGGCCAGAATTTTGACGAGCATGCCCTTCCGTCATACCAAGAGGTGAAGGCTGACGATGGTGATGCTGGTGGTGACTAAAAGGATGAACCGCCTCGTTCTGTTGGACAGCCATCATGGAAGGATGGTGTGGCGTCATTTGAGGACCGTTACCAGCCATAAGGATACTGCCTGGTGGTGGATGCATAGTGGAAATCATTCCATTCATCTGCATGTTATGGTAATTTTGAAGGTGATAAGCCATATCTGGTGGTTGCCAGTTTTCAACCGTGGTGCCTTGGCCCGCGCCAGCATTAACAGCCGGCATTGATGCAGGCATGGGTTGGTCCATGGTGTTAGGTGTTGATCCGTTTGATGCAGGTGGCGTCGCAAACGAGGTCATTGGCGTCATATAGCTGTACATGTCGACTGATTTTGTCCGCTTGCGATGGTAAGCTTCACCCTGTGGCTCTTCCTCTGCCTCAGTACCAAGCCCGAGTCCAACAAGATTCTGCTGCGAATGTCTGTGGTGGAGCTGATGCTGTGGTTGATGCTGCTGCGCGTGGAGGGGATGAGTAGGGTGATTTTGAGGATGATGTTGGCTAAGGCTACCAGCACTGAGCGAGAGGCACTGGCGAACCTGATCCAAGCCAACCGCCATCTGAGCATCCATCAGAGAACGCTTACGTTCACGGACCGGTTTAGGACCGTTACCAGAGATTGCAGGACCTCGAGGAATAGTTGCACTGGCAGTACCGGACGATAAACTCGATGTTGAGTACTGAAGCGATGCTGCCGGGCTACTGATAGTGCGATTCCGTGTACCTCGCGCTGCTGCCTTTGCTGCAACACTCATGTGGCCAGAGGGTGGCAACTGTGAGTACGCCGAATGCTGATGTAATGAATGGGCAGGAAGCGCATTGGCATTGAACTTGTTCAATGTCGCGCTCGAAAGGACCATACTATGGTATGGCCGTGACGGCGAGGTCGGTTGTTCTGACATGCCTTGAGGTGTCTGCTGAGGAAGCTGCTGTTGTTGTTGTTGAGGGTGAGGATGTTGTACAGGTGCTGGCGGATGCTGAAAGTGGTTCAGCGAGGGTGCAGATGTGGGCTCCTGCTTGATAGGCTTTCCCTCAAGCGGTGTGGGTGAGAGTAGTGGCTGTTGACCAGTCATGTATCCCATCGATTCGCCGTTTGGACTGAAAAACATGGATGGGCTAGTAATAGACAGGGAGAGATCAAACGCCGGCTGCGAAAGACTGCGATCTGACTGAAAATGTTCAAGAAGCTGGTCCACCGACGCATGATGTTTGAGCTCGGGCGACTTGTTTTCGCTGGTCAATGTAACCGTTCCTGCGGTCGGTGATGCCTTGAGCTGGGGTATTGAGTTTGGAGGCGTCGTCGCCATGGCCACTTGCTGCTGCTGCTGCTGCTGTTGTTGTTGTTGTTGTTGTTGTTGTTGCTGTTGTTGTTGTGATGCAGGCTGCTTCTCATTGTACACCATAGCAAACGGATGAATAGATTGCGACAGCATTTCCATCGAATGTGACCATGCCTGTTGCTGCTGCTGTTGCTGTTGCTGTTGTTGCTGTTGTTGCTGTTGTTGCTGTTGTTGCTGTTGTTGCTGTTGTTGTTGTTGTTGCTGCTGCTGCTGTTGCATCAGTAACTGCTGATTGTGGGGCTGCATCGAATGCTCCGTCTCGTTCGGATGCTGTCCAGGGACGACCGCAGTTTCAAGGTGCTGTTGGAAAGTTTGGCTTTCCAAAGGGTTAGGCTCCTTACTGAAGGGATCGAGCTGCAGCGAATGCAAATTCAGCGATTCATCTTGCATCGAGAACGTAGATTGATTCTCACTGAAGCGGGCCATGGTGGTGGGATCAAGCATGACACTATTGCTTCGTGAGACTTGAACGCTGCCAGGGTTAGTATCGCTCCCTGATGGAGTCCCTGATGGACTCACACTTGAGCGCTGCTGCGAAGCATAATCACCAAAGCTCATCATGGCCAAGCCATGATCGATGGGATGCTCGAGCTCTTCGATATAGGGTGCTACGCCGCTAGTCAGATCCAGATCGAGGTCAAGATTGCCGTATGAATCTTGGTCGTCACCGACAGTTGATGCCAAGCTAATGATGCTACCACGATCCTGACGAGATCGGAGGCGGGAGGCATCAATCTTCCAGTCTTGCTGGCCCATAAAGGGGTAGAGATTGGTCGACGACCCCAACTGACTAGGTGCCTGCTCCATCCAAGATGGCAATGGAGGCCTCTGGGCTTGTGCTTGTTGAGAGAGGCTGACAGGAGGCGCAGGCGCAAACGGATGGACGAGGCAAGGGTCGCTGCTGTACATGTTGAGAGCCTGCGGTGGGGTCACTGAAGTGTCACCAGCAACAGTGGAAGTGGGCAAAGCAGAAATGGCGGTTGCTGGTGAAAGGCCGTCGGTAGACAGGGAGAGGGCTGGGGACGACGTGGATGAGACAGGCGTAGAGGTGACAACGGTCGAGTGCGGGTATGCTGGAGATGAGGAAGGGGACGATGAGGCCGACAAAGATGTCGACACAACAGAAAGTGGTGAAGCCAGGGTGGGCAGGTGGAGGTATTAAGGTAACAAAGGGTAAGATGGATGGAAAGTGGGAAGAAAGGCGAGCGAGCAAAAGAGGCAGATCAGCTAGCGATTGTGACAAACAAGGCCGGTCTGATGCCTGCTGTTCGTGCCAGTAGAAAGATGGGTGACGGTGATGGAGGGAGATAGTGTGCTGTCTGATTGCAACCACCGATAATCTGCGACGAGAGGGAGGAGGGCTGTGGAAAAAGGGCTAAACGACTGAAATTATGAAGGAGGAGAGTCGATGGGCTCTAAAGGAAAGAAGATATGTGGGAGGAAAGAAGAACGAGTTGAGTGTTAGCTGTCTGTCAGTTTGAGCCGCTCTGCAATGCCAAGAAAAAAACAAGAAGGCTACTGATAGAGCAAGAACAGGAAACAGTACTGCAAGGCAACAGGGAATATGTCTCCCAAGGATCTGTATGAAGGGAGCTGGGGGAGAGAAGACGGAGAGGAAGAAGGAGAGGGAAGAAAAGAAGAAAAATAAAATGTTGGCGGTGGTTATTGGGAAGGAATGAAGAAGAGGACCTCTCTGTGTCGTACACAGACACACAGACGCAAGCACGCACACATACACAGACACAGACACACAAAACACACTCCAGGACTTCGCTCCTCGGCTCCTCTGACGCTTTGCGGGACCCAATGAGACGGCGCCATAATGGCCGACTCACGTTCCCTTACCCAAAGGAAGCCACAGCTTCTGTATGCCCATAATCCATTTTGGACAGAGTTTGGTGTGGGATAGAACCTTATTAGTCTGTAAGCAGGTTGCAATAAGAGATATGGACGGAAGAAGAGGAGAGGATAAGTTGTACTGGCTGGGTGGTGAACTGAACGGATGGTGACCGATTAACCACTCTTCTTGGTGAGCGGACACACTATCACAAGAGGAGGTCTCTTGAGGGGAGAAGCTCCCACCCCGATCTGAGACACCACCACTCGCTAGCTCGAGAACTAGGCAAACGGGGAGAATCGCCCCTTCCTCCATCCACCATACAACAAGGGCCACAGCCAGCACAGAATGGAGGGAAAAAAATATCACAGCTTCTCCGCCTCGAGAACGAATACGAAACAGGCGGAGGCGCATTGGGTAAGCGATGGTGTCCATTTCACCTACTTCCCCCGTCCAGCCAATCCTGTCTATCGTTGCCTTCCTCTTTTAGTTCTTTTCTCTGGGGGTTTTTTTTTTCTCGAGGACAAAAAAAATTGCTTCCGAGGAAAGAGACTCCCTATTTTTCTGCGTCGCCTATGTTGTGTTACTCGCCTGCAGCAGTACAGAGAACTGAAAAAAAAAAACTGAGAAAAGAGGAACGGGGATGCGGATGATGCTGTGACAGAACGAAGAACGGGCCAGACATCGGTGTACTGTGTCTGGTGTTGTGTGTGCACACTCTAGCTTGTCTCTTGTGTTGGGCGTGCGTGTTTTTTCATTGCCCCGTCTCTATCCACCCCCTATTGCACCAGATGACCAATGATAAACAATTCCTTGCGAGTGAAAGAGTTGAGGGAGAAGGAGAGGAACTGAAGGAAAGGATGCAAAACTGGTTTTCTGCTGCCAATGCTAGCTGCTTGAAAATGCTCGTGTGTTTCGTTTTGGTTAACATGATCTGGCGGAATACCCACGAGAACGAAAGACTACTGCGTGTCGTCGAGGGCTACACCTCCATGATTCTCACGAGGTTAAAATGAACTTTCATAGTGAAGGGAGCTGGTAAACATCAGACGTACTTGGAGGGCAGTGTGAGAAGGAAAGCAAGGAAAAAATGTGGACAATTCACGAACCAAGGATAGGGTTATAGCAAACTAAATAAGAGTCGGGCAAGGTGGGGTAATACCACGGACACACACCGACTCATAACCCAGTGACCAGCGATACAATTGAGTATGTGTATTCTTTTAGCCAGAATGAAGGTCAGACTCCGCTCCGCTTGCTCTGAGCATCTGTGCGTCCAAGTTACAACAGAGGCGAAAGCTGGGGAATGCGAAGAGTAAAATCATGAGGGAGAAAAAAAAAGTATGTACATACACGGGTATCATAATTGGAAACACGGCACAAGAGACGGTGACCAAAAACACTGCTCCTTTCGCCCTTCTTGCTCCACAACTGTCGCCCCAATCAAGCCCCAAGGATCTCCTGTATCCCCTTCGAGAACAATGGAAATGGCCCGATAGGTTCCCGCCGCCTTGTTACCCCGCCCTCTCCTATCTCACCCCCCGTCTTCTTTGACCCAATCTCTTACACTCTTCCACGCCTGATGGATAAATACAAGATAGGATAATCAACAGAAGAATTAAGAGATGTACAGTATCTCTCTGTTCCCCTTCTCCTTCCCCCCGATCAGATGGAAGAATTGAGCAAAAGAGGAAAGAAGGGTCTATCACAAAGCACCTGAACACAGAAGAGTATACTCCAGCAACTAAATTGCACCCATGATAATTTACCTGCTGCAGGGAAACAACTTTCTCGAATCTTTTGGTAGGTACGGAAGGAGAGAAAGGAGTACAGAGTGTTGGTAGGAGAGTTAATGGAGACAAGGCTTACTTCCCCAACACCATGGACGTGTAGACAACTAAAATGTGCTCTGATTCGACAGTGATGAAATGGATCACCAACGAATAATGGAACTTCTGCCTCGTTGCTGATATTGAGATTTTTTAGGATAATGGACCGTTGCTGGCAATGTTGATGGTTTTGAGGTATTGGGGGGTACTCGGGCCAAAGGAAGTCTGGATAAACAGGGAATTCAGTAGTGGATTGGGTGGAAGAGGCTGATGTTGGGAATATAGCAAGATAGCAAGTATTGATATAGTGTGGTTTCCTCTCGAAAACTTGTCGACCAACTTACAAAAATTAATATAATGGCGGACAGAAAAAAAACGCGGTTAGGGGCGGAAGACGAAAAATAATGTGTGTAGCAAGAGAATAGAGGCTAAGGTACACCTCTAAACAAGGGAAAACTGACTCGGTGAAGAGGGCACAGACGGACAAATAGGGTTGTGTTGCGTGAACACTCTAATGAATGAAAAAAGTGAACAGAAATCAGAAATGTCGGAATCAGCTACCTATAGAATGGCAGAGGGAAATGCGCCAAAACAGGGAGTAATAGTCGGCAGACGCGCGCAATGAGGTGCGAGGTTAGGGGTGAAAAGGGACGAAGGAGGGAGGATAAGGGATGGCACAGTGGTGGCATGTCTGCGACAGCAATATTACTACAGTTCGTGATAGAGCGCAAAAAGCAGAAAAAAACGCGATCCGACTGCCCACCATTTTACTCAAAATTATCATTCAGGAAAGAAAGAACGCTCCAGACAGCCAAACTACTAGAGTGTACATATTGCGTTAGAACCAAGTTTGCTGCACAAGACGCGGCAGCCTGGTAGGCTGGTACATTTGAGCAGGTGCACGCCTCTTCTTCCCAGATGTGCGATCAAACAATGCCTGGTTGGGCTGGATGGGGATGGACTGGTAGGGCAGCGCAGTTGAGCAGACAAGACGAGCAACTTCAAACAAATGCACACGCACCTACTCTGCTATATGCTCTTCCACTCGCTAGAATAATCTGTCGAGGATGAATGGGAAGGACAATGGGTGCTCGCTCTCAAGCGTATGCTAAGACTGCGCTGCAAGATCAATGAAGCCAGCATCAACTATGTTGCGAAAGCTATAATTAATATGTTGTTGTTGATGTTGACGTGAAGGGGGTAGACAGACGAGTGCGAGAAGGCGAGAATTGAATCAAAAGTAGAAACGAACGAGACAATGGACAAGGGAATTATTGAACGAGTGAGCAGGGGGGGAACACAGGGGCCACCGAAACGAGAGCACAGTGAGCGCTTGAGAGTTAAGGTGCAAGGACGAACAAGGTTCATGAATGACCGACATGACCAGGTTGGGGTCATTGAGAGCAAAGGCACCGTCCACTGGACAAAGAGGGAAAAAGCCTGGGTGCTGGGTATTTGCAAAAGTACACATTGAGAAGTTAAAAGTACGTGGAATAAAGTGGTTGAGGTAGGAGGCAGAGAGGTGGTAAAGTGGCAGAGCGGCATCCAGGAAAGATGGCATTTACTCATGCATGCATCATTTGCAAAGAATGACCGAAGGATGGGACCCCTCGACCAGAAAAGAAGGAGCTGTCACTTTCTCTCGAGGCAGTGAGCAAAAGTAGAAAATGGGCAGGCAGGTGTGGTTGCATGTTTGTGGTGTCGTAAACGAGCAGGAGCAGCATAGAGTGGTTGCCCACTTTTTCTTCTTTTTTTTTCTGCTTGACTTACAAGTAAGCTATGTAGAATGTGTGATATAGGATGTGTGCGAACAAAGAGAATACTTGGAATGAAGGAAAGCGAAAGCGAGCGAGTCTTGAGCAAAGAGAAGGAGGTGTGAGAAAGTATGTGTGAGGGAAGGGAACGACGCGTTGGATGGGTAAGAAACAAAGAAAGAAATAGAGAGCGCGCGCGATTTGACTGAGAAGGAATGAGAAGGGGGCGAGGAAAGAAAGAGCAGGAAAAAACAAGAGAGTGGGACTTGCGAGAAAATAAGATGTGTGAAAATAAAAAGATGAGGAGGTCAGGAGATAAAACGACGGGGACCGTTGGGCAGGATCAATCTATTCGTCTCGCCATGGATAACAGCGAAGATGAGGCAAGGGCTGAGGGAAGGGAACAGGGGGCGTGTGTTGACATGTGTGGGAGGGGGGATAAAGACGTGGCGAAGAGTCGTACCCATCAGCAAGCTGGTGGAAAAATGGATGGCAAGCAAGCAAGCAAGAAGAAAACCGCAACAAACTAATGAGGGAAATGGAAGAAGGTGATAAGAGGGGGAGGTGGTGAGAAGTAAAGGAGTTACTATTCATTGAGTCGATAGAATTGGGGGGAGGGGTAGTCGAGGTTAGACGGGAAGCATTTAGGATGCTGGTACAGAACTCGCACATTGGTACATGGAAGGGATGAGCACGTCCTTGTCGTAATAAACCATCTTTCACCTTCGTACCATACATTCGACAGAGCGAGACACGGGTCAAGACAAGACAGACAGGGGAAGTGCAAGGACAGAAGGACACAAAGGAAAAAAAAAGACTTGGGAAGGGGATGTGGATGAATGTAGGAAAGACAGACAACGGACTGGGCCAAGGCAACTCGACGAGAAAAGAACAAAGAGAGCACAAGTGGGTTGAAAAAAGGGGTAGGGGAGGGGGAGACGAACAAAAACACCTCACTTTGTCCTGAGCCATTTGCACTGAGCGAACCCACCTACACGAAGAGACTCGGTCACTTTCGCTCGTATAAACAACAGCATAGACTTGGACCTGGACCTGGACCTGGACCTGTACCTGAATCTGGGCCTGGATTTTAACAGACATACAAAGGATGATCTTCGCTCAGATATTTTTATCACAGCCAGCATTTGTTGGCTGATCGGCAACCTCGCTTGGCGTTGGAATGGTACTGGTGCTGCACTGCCCAACTTTGCATTATTCTAGTCGTAAAAGCTACTGTGGATCTACGACATGCTTGTTCGCGACGAAAAACACTTTGTCATTATCGGCAACCGCCTCTCGTGTAGCAGCTAACCCTGATGATATGAACTCGAACTCGGCCCTACAAGAACCTTGGCATCAGGATCAGACCATCGTTCGTTACATGATGCAGGCACACACACCCTTCTCATCAAACACCCATCCCAAAGAACCCCTCTCCATACATAATACTCGATGTACTCTAGGCCGCGTCTTGTCGAAGCAAGCACTAAACTAAAAGTGTCGAGGCCACGCCAACCGAATGCAGGAAGCATGCCATCCCTTGCTCTTTCCCATTCCCCTTCCCTTCTCAGGCCAGTAAGCAAGCAGCAACAGGCGCAGGGCTTGTGCACACACACAACATTCCCGGTCTCTATACCACTGAACCCCTCTCCCCTCTCTCCTTCTCTCTAAATCCTCCCCTTATCCTTCTCTTATACCACCTGCTATGCAATTGAATGCAGCCCTGGACGGGGTCAGAGACCGATCCCCTATCTCTGGGCAGCATGATATGAACAAAAAAGCTACCGAGCCTTCGGGGCTCTCTATACAAATGGAAGCTCAATCTACACTTTATTCGCTGCTTCCAAGCAGAACTATCTTAGATGGGTTGGTAGATAAATCCCGACATCATAGATTATTGATCAAGGAGTCAAGGAAGCACAGTACGTTGTGTGTAAGGCAATGGTAACAGCCCCCTTTCATCCCGCGGCGAGACATATGAAGCTTTGGGCAACTATCAAAACAACAAATTGTACATCCCATCTTTGCCACTCAAGTGTATGCAGGGGCAAAACAAGGCGAGAGGAAGGAGGAAAGGGGGACAGGGAGAGAATGAAGAGAGAGAAGGTCAAGGAGAGGGCGAAAGAGCGGAAGAGAAAAAAAAAGACGATTGACTTAGTCATAAACAACCGACGCATGGTACCTCAGATATCAAGCCCTTTTCTACTCAACGACATCCCTCTTCCGTGGTTGCATGGTCCTGTCGTGTCACTGCTGTGTCTGCTTCACCCTCTTCCTTCCACGCCTCCCTATTGCGTCCCACGCTATTCGTGGAAGATGATCTGCTCTCATCCGACAGGTTCCGTAACAGAAAAGGATGCCAGTAAATAGGATTAACAGCATCTTCCAAACGCATCTGTCCTGCATGTATCCCCCGACATCCTGAAAATGATGCGCCATCTCTAGATCTACCATCAATGATTCGGCTCCACTCCTATTTCCCCTGCGTCTTCTCCTTCCCCAACAGGTCACTTTCCTTGCTAGGCCCCTATTTGAGCCAGGGAGGTGACTGGCCTGTCTGGGAGAAGACGAAGTTCATCCTTGTTGTTGACTTATACCGCCGTTCTCGCAGGATTGGTACGAGCGATGGTGCCCGTGCAGTCCTTTGTTTGTCTTTGTGGCCATTCTTTTGTTTGTACAAGTGTGTGAACTGTCGATCAGAGGACAGAGAAGAAATGGAGGAAAAAGGAGAGAGAAGGGGGTAAAAAAAATGAGACGACGAACAGATGACTACCCATTAATACAGCAAATAATCACGTAGGTACTTGCTCGCGCTTAGTGCTCCCTTGCTCAATCATGTCCCGCAGCCCGCTAGCGGCACATTGCTGTGTCCCCCAAAAAAAAGCCCGAGGGGTATTTGGTATGTAGTCATACGCGCTTAACAGCCATCAAGTCATATGTGCGTGTATGGTATGGACACCGCTCCTGTAAGCACATGAAACCTAACTTTTTATCTGATGGAATGGAGTGTAATGTATTTGTCGAAAAAAATTGTATGGATATCGTGGGAACAAGCTGTGCTCTTCTTTTTCCTTTCGAACTACTTCCGTGTCTTTTAAGCGATTGCGATGAAAGCCTAACGATCGTAGAAATGAGGAAAGAAGTGTGAGATTATATAAATCCGTTTGGCTCTCGTAGGCTAATATACTTTCAGAGATCAGTTAAGCCAAACTCGACTTACATTCTGCGCCTTCTGGACAACCTTCTTAAACTCCTCAACCTCGGCCCAGCAGTCCAGTGAGCGCTCTGAGTTCTTCTTGTAGCAGGCAACCAATGCATCCTGAGCCTTAACGATCTCTTCTGGCAGTGCCTTGACGTGCTTTCTGTATTCATAAAGGTTGGGAACAGGAAGATGTTGCTTCAATCAATATACACGTATCGCAAGATCAATAATGGGTGTCTTCAATGCCATCCCACCCAATGATATCCAACTTACTGAGGATGCTGCTTGGAGAGCTGATCAATCTCCTGCTCCGTGACAATAGCATTGGCGTTGGTGGTGCTCTTGTAGTTGACAAACTCGTTCTCCTGCAGCTTGATGCGCTCCAACTCTGCCTGTACCCTCTGGCGAACCTGGTTCTCAATGTCCTGGGGCGATCCAGCGCTTGGCTAATAAGACAAATGCAAAATATCCAGCATTAATAGCCAATTCAAATGTGATTGTTACGTACATACATGCTTCGTCGTGTCGGACATCATGGTCACTCCCACTTCTTTCATTTTTTGGGCTGTTCGCCATCTGTCCACGTCAAGGCACTCTCCAAGTGGTGGTGAATACGGTACCTGAGCCTGGGCTAACTGGTTGACAAAGTTGGACGAAATCTACAAGTGACCCATTGCCCAAACAGGCAATAAAACCGACAATAAATAGGATGCCAGTGAAAGCAGAAAAGACAATGGACCGGTGAGTTTGCTGTAGCCCCTAATGACACCCGATGCAAAGGGGCTAAAACCTTCAAGCACCCGGAATTTCCGAGAGACAATTCTGATCAGGGTTGCGCAAATGAGGGAGAGACAGTTGATGCACATCACACCCTACCCGGACTTGGACAGGATCGTCCTCGTTCATGAAGACCATTGGCTCTTGACGTGATTGAGATGCTCCCATGATGTATTTGATCAAGGCGGGTTGTTCAGGTCTTGAGTTGAGGTACATGCAGGAGAACACATGATGACAGACCCGAAAGAGTGGCTTAGCCGGGTCCAAAATGGGAGATCACCCTCCCTCATGTGCATGCACACAGAGACGCGTTCAGATGAGTTAAGGCCTTCCTTCCTTGATGGGTACCTTCGAGAGTGTTACCCAAGCAAGTGTGTAGTGCGACAATACTACCATCTGTGGATCCAAGATATATAGTCGAGATGATACTGGAATATATCAACGATGCTGAGGCAAGCATAAAGAGCAAACCAGCACAACGTAGTTCCTGCGAGGTGATACTCGAAGTTTCCATGCCATTGGCCAGTTGGGACAGCATAAAAAGGATGAACAATTTTTACCACTTCCCACACTTACCCTCCCTCTCGTCTACTCCTCCATTCCACCCCTATCTCATACACACTTGAACGTCTCATACTACTTCATAGTCTTTACTTTCTCCCAAAACTTCACACTTTTCCCATCTATACCTGCATACACTACCCCCCTCATAATCCATCATGAATAGCGGCTTCCAATTCACAGAGAAAACAGAAAAGACATTGGCCCAGGCTCAAGAGCTGGCCCGCGAATTTGGAAACTCGCAAATATCACCGATCCATATCGCGTCTGCCATGCTGGACGAGTCGCAAGAAGGTCCTGGCTCGAGCCTGCTCAAGTCAATCATCAACAAGGCCGGCGGTGTACCCCAGGAGATCGAGCGCAGTTTCAAGAAGCTGCTCGTGCGGCTACCAACACAGTCGCCAGCACCCGTTGACGTCAATTTTTCGCCACAAGCCGTTCAGCTCTTGCGCAAAGCCCAGGAGCATCAAAAGAAACAGAAAGACTCGTACATTTCGGTCGACCACGTCATTCTCGCACTGGTCGATGATCCTACTTGCTGGAAGGTCTTCACAGATGCTGGCATCACCAAGGTCGCATTTGAGAACGCCATCCAACAGACACGAGGCAACCGACGTGTAGAGTCCAAGAGTGCCGAAGAAGGCTACGAGGCTCTCTCCAAGTATGCAATTGACATGGTAGCCCTTGCTGAGCAAGGCAAGCTCGACCCCGTCATTGGCCGCGACGACGAGATCCGCCGAGTTATTCGAGTGCTTTCCCGAAGAACCAAGAACAACCCTGTATTGATTGGGTAAGATTCATCAACTCTGTGATAAGTCTTGGGTGCGAAAAAAGGAAAGGGCATATATCCAGTGATACAAAAAATTTCAAAAAACTAACCTTTGTTTGTATCTTGCTCCGACTGACACTGACACAAAAAAAATCTAGCGAACCCGGTGTGGGTAAAACTGCTGTAGTGGAAGGCCTTGCCCAACGTATTGTACGCAAGGATGTTCCCGTCAGCCTTCAGTGCCGCCTCTTCTCCCTTGATATGGGTGCTCTGATTGCCGGTGCCAAGTACCGCGGTGAGTTTGAAGAACGTCTCAAGGCCGTGCTCAAGGAAATCAAGGATTCTGAGCAGGGTATCATTCTGTTCATCGACGAGATCCATCTCGTGTTGGGTGCCGGCAAGACCGATGGCGCTATGGATGCCGCAAACCTGCTCAAGCCAATGCTGGCACGAGGTGAGCTGCGCTGCATTGGTGCCACCACATTAGACGAGTACCGTCAGCACGTCGAAAAGGACCCGGCCTTTGAGCGCCGCTTCCAACAGGTGATGGTTGGCGAACCTTCCCTCACAGACACTATTAGTATCCTACGTGGCCTCAAGGAGCGCTATGAGACCCACCATGGTGTCAAGGTTGCGGATGCAGCCCTTGTAACAGCTGCAACGCTCGCACATCGATACATCACAAGCCGATTCTTGCCCG
>JAAAIY010000005.1:271966-290812 GCA_016098105.1 Actinomortierella wolfii
TGTGCCAACACACGTGTGCAACTCGATTCACAGCCAGAGCAAATTGACCAGCTCGAACGCCGACACCTGCAGCTTGAGGTCGAGGCCACGGCTCTTGCAAAGGAAAAGGATCCAGCATCCCAACAGCGTCTGCTCAAAGTCCGTGAGGAGATGTCCAAGATTTCGGAAGAGCTCAAGCCACTCAAGCTCAAGTACGAACTGGACAAGAACCGTATCAACGAAGTGCGCGACCTGAACCAGAAACTTCAGGACCTCAAGAACAAGGCCGAAGAAGCCGAACGAAACTACGATCTTGCCAAGGCTGCTGATATCCGTTACTACGCCATTCCTGACCTCGAAAAGAAGATTGCCACCGTGACGGCCGAGCGCGCTAGACAAGAAGCAGAGCAGATGGCCGCGGTTGCCAGCGGTCAAAAGATTGAGGGCAATCTCGTGACAGACGTCGTTGGCCCTGATCAGATCACCGAAGTAGTCTCGCGCTGGACCGGCATTCCTGTGCAGCGCCTCAACAAGTCACAGGTCGAGCGTCTACTCCAGCTTGGTGACCGTCTTTCGCAGCGCGTCGTTGGCCAAGATGATGCCGTCCAGGCCGTGGCTGAAGCTGTGTTGCGTTCACGCGCTGGCATGGCCAAGGAGCATGCACCTACGGGCTCGTTCCTGTTCCTTGGTCCTACAGGTGTCGGCAAGACCGAGCTGGCGAAGGCGCTGGCGCACGAACTGTTTGATGATGAAAACATGATGATTCGATTCGACATGTCCGAGTACATGGAGTCGCATTCAGTTGCGCGCTTGATTGGTGCACCTCCAGGCTATGTTGGCCATGACGAGGGTGGCCAGCTGACCGAGGCGGTGCGTCGCCGTCCTTACTCAGTGGTGCTCTTTGACGAGGTTGAGAAGGCTGCAAGCAACGTGCTCAATATCCTGCTGCAGATCCTGGACGACGGTCGAGTTTCAGATTCCAAGGGCCGCACGGTCGATATGTCGAACTGTGTCATTATCCTGACGTCAAACATTGGCTACCAGCACCTGCAGCATGCCTCCGCGAAGGGTGAAGGTGGCATCAGCGAGCAGACGCGCGAGCTGGTGATGCGAGACGTCAAGAACCACTTCAAGCCCGAGTTCCTGAACCGTCTGGACGACATCATCCTGTTCTCGCCTCTGGGTCGCGAACAGCTCGCCAAGATTGTTCGCAACCAGCTCAAGGTGATTGAGCACCGTCTTGACAACAAGAACATCAAGCTCCACATCACTGACGGCGCCGTCCAGAAGGTACTGAATGATGCGTGGGATCCACTCTACAACGCCCGTCCACTGCGCCGGTATCTCGAGAAACAGATTGTCACCAAGGTGTCGCGTCTGTTGCTCTCTGGTGAGCTGACCGAGTACCAGACTGTCCTGGTTGATGTTGACAGTCAGGGTGAGCTGGCCTTGAGCGTTCAGGCAGCCCCACCTGCTGGTGCCGAAGACATGAACCTCGATTAGGAAGGTACGCGAGGCCGTTTGGATCAGCGCCCTGCTGGAAGAGGTGATGGTGTCGACACGAATACCATGACCAATTCCAGTGGCACCACCACATCTACCACATCTACCACATCTTCATCCACCACTAAACGCAAAAACCACAAGGATACATCACAACCACATTCACAAACGGACAAGGTTTCTTCAAAACGATCATCTCAGGGCGATGAAGAAGAGCGACCTCGCACCCGTCGTCGGAAAAAATGATTTGACGCGGATCGACGCAACTTCTCCTTTTTTTCTTTTGTAATATAAAAACCGCTTTTTGTATACAGCTTTTTTCAGAAATGTAGGATTATCATTTGTTTGCAAATAAAAAAAATGAATGAAAACTTGTACTTTTTTTTTTACTACTTTATTTTACTCGACAAATCTTCAGCTTGTCTCTTTTAAACTGCTTCGACGGGGGCCGAAAGCTACTGTTGCGACTGGTGCTGTTGGTGATGTTGGTAGGGTGTCTCATCACCCTGTTGGACAGAGAGTGGCTGGCTGAACAGGATGTCACTCAAGTGGACGTCGCTGTCATCCGTTAGCACCGGTTGTGCAACCAGAGGCGAAAACTTTGCTCCTCCACGTGGAGTGTCTGTGCGTTCACGGGTAGTCTTCTACAAATGACATGAATACATGGATTCATCAGTATGAAGTGAAAGTTATGGTGGCTGGTTAGTGAAGAGCATATTGAAGGGGGGCTGAAAGATTTATATTCATAAACTGAGTATTTTTTTTACCTTCCTGCGCGAACGCTGGTATCGTGGTCGGAACGACGGCACGGGAATATATCCAGGCTGTCTCTGTTTGTAAAAGGTTGTTTGTGTGAGCGAATATCGCTCTTCTTGAGCGGCGGCATGGCTGGCCACCCACGGCCGGTGTGCAAAATTGCGGTTCACTTCGGACAGCTCATTCATCTGCTCCACCGTGGCTGCTGCGGTATTCTGGTGATGGGAGTGATGAGACGTAGAACCATGGTTGTTGTTTTCCGAGGGGGCAATAGATCGTGTTGCTGGCGCCGACACCAGAAGCCGTGTGGATGGGGACCCTTCCTCAAAGACGAGTGGCACATGAACACGCTTCGGTCGAGGACTAGTATGAGATGTCGTGGTGCCAGTAGCCATGGCTGGCCTGGCTGGCAAAGTGTTGGCAGCATCACTCCTGTTAATACGTGCATCTGTGAGCGGGCTGGTGGGGGGATTGGGTGATGGACTGGTGGGTCGTGGTGCTGCAATCAAGTCGGCGGTCAAAATCGGATTCTTCACTGGGAACATGTGGGTGGACGGCGAGTGAGATAAAGACGGCGCTGCATTGCTACCACCTACATAGGAGGTAGCACGAGGTGCAGCCGCGGTAGTGGCGTTATTATTGGCAGTGGCAACCACATCGGATGTAGTTGCCACAGGGCTCATATCCAAAGCTTCAGCCCGCCCTTCCTCGTCGGAAACAGACTCAGTGGCAGTGACTCGTCTGATATAGCGCTCTGTGTTCGCCTTCTGCCGCTTAAACATGGGCTCCGTGTCACTCTGCTCTTGATCAAGGTCGCTAGTGGCCAATGTTAGTATTGCGGCTGTATCACCCTGAGAGCCAGTGCCGACCATTGGTTGTGTTTGCTGAAATTCTTGAGTGTGTTCTTGTGAGTGGAATATGGAATCGTGGCCATGAAAGTAGCTCTCAATACTATCGAACGTTGCTGAGCCTACCGTGGCTGCTGGAGGCAATGTACGCTCATCTTCCTGCCGTTCGCTTGTTTGTAGATCGTCCTTAAAACTAACGTGAGATGTGCTCGCCTCTGAAAGAGGTGTTGCAGAGTTGATGCGTTGACCCGGAGGATATTGAGCATATTGAGCAGACAATGATAGCTCGTTATCAGCAAAACTCGAGGCTTGGCTGCGATACTGCTCTTCCTCATCCTCCCTGGCAACATCTTCCACTGCAGTTGAATGAGTCTGTCGATTAATGATCTCGACTGGGGTTTCAATAGCATAAATTTGGGAGTGATCTTGTGGGGAAGAATGTTGCTGGTCCTCTTCGACACAAACCCAGTCGTCATCATCAGCTTCATCAGAGACGATCAGGCGCCGTCGTCGTGGAGGGCTAGCTTGGTTCGGCGCTTGCATCTGCAGCTGCGACTGTCCAGATTGCGAATTATCGACAGGTGCAACATGATTCTCGTCCATATCCGTCTCATGCTCCATTTGTACTGGCTCCTCCAAAGCTTCTTCAGGTTGAGATGAGGGTGAGAGTGGTGGTTGATCGAGGCTGAACGAAAACGATGCCATCAGGTCATCCATCGAGACGTTAAAAGAATCTCCGTCAGCTGCTATGATGGCTTCCAGCAAACTCGTCCGGGTACTACAATTTGAATCTTGTGACCCATCCAACTTTTGATCACCATCACCACTAGAATCAGTGGGAGCGGGGGTTGATCGTGTTTCTTCAGTGCAAGAGGGATTTTGGGATACAGTCAAATTTGATGACTTTGGATGTGTGTCTTCTCGAACATGCCGAACCTGGGAATGTTGTGGTATACTCGGGCTCTGTGTTTCGTTGCCACTGGTACCGCCACGTCTATGAAATAGTTTGGAGTGGCGAGTGCGAGATGATCCTGGACAGCTAGGCGCAGCGTATGGTGAGTCGTACGGTTGTATAGGCGAGGAAGGTGGAGGTGAGAGCAGAGAACGGTGGGTCACCTTGCGGCCAAACAGGACATTGCTTCCCTGGTTTGGTTTGGGCGGTGCATCCTGCATTCTATTACTGGAGTTTTCTGCAGGAGATTGGTCTTGCTCATGATGGTTCTTTGAAGAGGTACTTTGCTGGTTGGATGGCTGCCCATTGCATTCAGGTAACGCTGGTGGGTGATGTAACCCAGTGTGTGGATACTATTCAGGAAAATCAGTATGAGTATCAGCACCTTTCGAAAACCATATCCCTCTCCTGGTCAAAAGAGTATTCAAAATCCCGCATCTTACTTCACGAAGGTGAGTGGTTATCTCGGAGAGCTTGCCTTTCCGTGAACATTCCTCTTGTAATAAAGTCGAGCATTTGACTTGAAGCCATGATATTACTCCCTAGGAACGTGTGGTCGCAAAGGGGCCCATTATGTGAGCAAAACTCGACATACTAAATCAGTGCACATCAATACAGAAGAAGAAGAATGATAAAAGCAACAACAATTACGAAAACACATACTTCAAGTCTCTTGCCTCGAAACATCGAGGTTGGCTTCACTCGTGAGCCACTGCCGAGTGAGCGAGGGCAAGCTGGGCACCTTATCACTGGGTTGATATGGATATTTGAGTTGTGGATGTAGCTTGCTAGGCAGTTATCGCAAAACACATGGTCTACCCCCCCCAAACGTCGGGCGAAGAAAGAACATTTAAAAAAATAATAGAGGAGACAGAGACAAATCTCAGTTGAATAGGTCATACGTGCGACCAAGCCGCTCTTTAGTCCACAAGTCAAAGTAATGAAATATACCTTGCGGGCAGCCAACATGGACAGGTTGCTGCAAGATTTTACAACAAAGAGGACACAAGAGTGTAGGGTCTAAACTCTCCATATCGTCTGTGTGGCCAATTTGGGCCCCAGGAAGTGCAAAAAGCTATAACTGGTATCTGAAAATCAGCGCTGCTGCGGGTGTGGTGCAAGTGGCAAAAAGTACTTTCTAACCAAGCGAGTAAACGTGATGGTATCTCACAGTGACCAAGCCCGGTCAAGGGGAGGTTGAAAGTGCAGACGACGGTGGATTGTATCCTTGCAGAGAAGAAAAAACGTAGCGATATAAAAAGCAGCAAAAGTAGCAAAAGGAGGGAAAGGTGTGAGATTTTTCAAGTTAGCACAAGGCAACGACGCAATCCTTATATAGGCATGGATGTGCAATGGTGGCAAATCACGTGTGGCAACCTCGGTGTAATAGAGCCTCTCCAAACGTTTTCGTCCCTGACAAAGTTTTCCGAGCTCCACCAAGATCCTCTTCCATTAGACCTCAAGTCTAGAGCACAAGAAACAGCATGTCAACCCAGAAGGCACTCACACCACCACTAGTGCTCTACCGCCAGATTCTTAGAGCACATCGCGTTCATTTACCTCCACAGTTCAGGATTCTTGGCGATGGCTACGTCAAAGCCGAGTTTCATCGTCACAAGAATGTTGACAACCCGCTGTACATTGTTGGTTTCTTGGAACAGTGGCAACAGTACCTCGACCATATTGTTTCCTCGTCACCCGTAACCCAACAAGCCAAGTCAGCACAATCAACATCTGCAGCAGCAACACCAAACAAAGTCACCCTCGAGCAGGTCATCGAGGATGGCAGGCGCTTTGGCAAGAAGTTAGACCCGACTCTCCTAGACAAGATGTCTGACCAGCAGATCGGTCAGCTGTATGAGCTGCGAAAGGAGGCCAAAGGCTTGCATACCGAAGAAGAGTTGACCGAAATTGCTGCCGAAGAGGCCAAACTGCGCGAAAAGATTGCTGCAAGTGGAAACTCGTCTTAAATAGTCAGCTTTGTTTTTTACCTTTCAAACTTCATCTCTCTGTTTTTGATAATGTACCATAAGATAAATCTACAATTCACAAGAGTCACTTTTTTTTTGGTCTTCATGTTGAATGAAAGTTATTATTATGCTGTGCAAAAAGTATAGACGATCCAACCGTCGCCCTCGGCCAAGTCTTTTTGACGACTCGAAGTATAAAAAAAAACAATGTCTACATACAAGGGATGAAGGGGGGTACTTGAAGGGGAATTGAACATGGTTGTGTTTACAGACAAGAAAGGCAAAAGGGGGTGTAAATTTTGCGCCATGGGTTGAACCAACGCTGTTTTTTTTCTTCAGTGTGGGGTTGTAAGATGTGTTGCTTGCCATTCAGTTTAGCTGCGTGGCTTCACAACCTTCCCGACCACCTGCTTCGCTTTCTTGATTTAGAAGACGAGCTTCTTGGGCTGCTCCCAGGTGAATTCATCACGACCAAAGTGACCGTAGGCGGCAGTCTTGGTGTAGATGGGCTTGAAGAGGTCGAGCTCCTTGACGATGACACCGGGGCGGAGGTCGAAGTTCTTCTTGATGATAGCAAGAATCTCATCATCCGACTTGGTGCCGGTGCCGTATGTGTCGACGAAGACCGAGGTGGGCTCGGCAACACCGATGGCGTACGAGAGCTGAACCAAGCAGCGGCGGGCGAGGCCGGCAGCAACGATCGACTTGGCGATCCAGCGGCCAGTGTAGGCGCCAGAGCGATCGACCTTGGACCAGTCCTTGCCAGAGAAAGCTCCACTGTACACGTGTGAGAAAAAGAAAATGAAGGGGTAAGTTGGTTAGCGGACTGTGAATTGAATACAGGGGATTTAGGTTGATGCTGATAACGGAGTAGGGATGATTCAACCAAAGCAAGGCCGCCAAACGATTGAGATCGCGTCATCCAATACAATATTGTGAGAAAACTTACCCTCCGTGAGCACCGTGACCACCATAGGTGTCGACGATGATCTTACGGCCAGTGACACCAGCATCACCCTGGGGACCACCAATGACGAAGCGGCCAGAGGGCTGCAGGTGGTAGATGGTCTCGGGGGTCAGGTACTTGGCGGGGATGACCTTCTCGATGATCTTCTCCTTGAGGTCCTTGCGCAGCTGCTCGGTGGTGACATCCTCAGAGTGCTGAACCGAGATGACGACGGTGTGGACGCGCAGGGGGATCAGGGCGCCGTTGTCGTTCTTGTACTCAACAGTGACCTGCGACTTGGAGTCAGGGCGCAGGTAGGGGAGGGTGCCGTCGCGGCGGGCATCAGCCATAGCCTTGTTCAGCTTGTGGGACAGAACCAGGGTGATGGGCATGAGCTCGGGAGTCTCGTCGGTGGCATAACCGAACATGATACCCTGGTCACCAGCACCAATGTCCTCGACGTTGAAGCCCTTCTGGACCAGACCCTGGTAAATATCGGGCGACTGCTGCTCAATGGCAACCAGGACGTTGCAGGTCTTGTAGTCGAAGCCCTTGTCGGACGAGTCGTAACCAATGTTCTTGATGGTGTTACGGATAATAGCCTGGTAGTCCAGGTTGGCCTTGGTGGTGATCTCACCGAGAACCATGATCATACCGGTCTTGGCGGCAGTCTCGCAAGCAACCTTGGAGAGAGGGTCCTGAGCGAGACAAGCATCCAGAATAGCATCGGAGACCTGGTCGCAGATCTTGTCTGTTGGTTTCATGGAATAACAAGTACAAGTGAAAAGAGTATCGTTAGTGTCAGGATCCTCTTGGCAATAGCTCGAGCGAGCGCATGAAAACGATGGGCAGAGCGACTGAAGTGTCCTTGATCTGCTGCCAATTGCTGGCTGCCGATCCAGAATCCAATTCGCAAAACGCGCAACTCTTGTTGAGAACAAACAAAATAAAGAGATACGCTTTCAAGCATCTTCCTCTGAACGAATGGTCCATCGAGACTAACTCTCGCCTCCTACAACGAAGATCGCATCCTGACTAGGAGGACACCAGCGAGCACGCCATACTCGAGCCGAGATGGCAAGAACCCACGAAAGAAAATAGAGCTGATCCACGATGCAAAAGTAATGAATCAAGGACAATGAGTGAACAAAACAAATCAAGGGCATCAAATGAATACGCACCAGGGTGGCCCTCGCCGACGGACTCAGAGGTGAACAGGAAGGTAGACATGGTGTAAGGAGTAGATGGAGTTTGAAGATGAAAGGTGGGATGAGAAGAAAGGAAAGAATGAAGAACAGGGCTCTACCGCTTATATACGCCCCCACTCGCTATCTCAAGAAATGACTGACTGATCGCAAAAAAAAAAAACAAACGAGGAATTTTCGAGGCCCCTGTTCCTAGTTGTTCAAGCATGCACGCATTTTTTTTGACACTCCTTTGTTCCCCAAGGTTTTCCTTCTTTCTTTGTTGCTGAGAGCTCTTATAGCCCAGGCACACAAATTTTCACGACACAACACGAAATAGCTCACACACTCGCCCCCCTCCTCTCATATGCGCACCTGCACTGGCATACCCTTTGCTATTGATGCTAATAAAACTTCGTTCCTCCACACCGAAAACGACTTGGTCTTCTCCTCCTTACTCCTATTTTTCCATGACTGAGTTGGTATAGTTTTTTATCTTTTTTCGATTATTCCGTTCTCGACCCAATCACCAAAAGTCTGAAGGGAATGGCGATTGCCACGGATTTTGTTTCTGGCTGGGCTATTTTGTTCACTCCCCGACAAGTTTTGTCCCCGCCCCTGGATGCTGCTGCTTAGAGGTTTCGCCCTCAGCAACAGCAGCAGCAGCGGCGGCAGCAGTAGGTTCTCTCGTCCATGTAGCCTTGACGACGGAGGCGAAAACGAACAACCACAATTTCTTACTCGTTTGCCCTTTTAACAGGAGGAGTGAAAATCGAACAGCGACCCTTGGGACCATAAATTCCGACCCAGATTATCAGCCAATCACAGGAGATCTGGAGCACCTCATCACCTCCTTTCGCCTCCCTCCTCGATTCTTTTTTTTCCAATAATTCAGTCTAGTAGACACCGACATTGCTGCTATACGATGACAAGGTCGGATCCCCACTGAATCCCCTTGCGAGTCTCAACTTTACCTTAGACTTGCTCTACTATTGACGCCATTCCTTTGGAAACTGACTCTCGCCACTCACCGATCCCTGTTATCGATGGTTGACCAAAAGAGAGAGAACAAAAAATGGTGGAATATGCTTCAAGAGAACTGCCCCTGAAATCGATCCGCTCATTAACATCCTATTGCGCTGTTCTTGTATATGTATCTGGAAACTCTCAAGCCCCAAGGTGTTTGTGCGTCGCCCAGTTATTCCCACCGTACGTACTCCCCCTCATGTTGAGCGTAACGTGGGAAGAGAGTTTGGACGTGGCTTAAACTCCACGATCCTCATCTTCATGTGCAATATCCTTCTTTGTTTTCTCGTGCAACAGTGGATCCCTGTTATGTCTCCCCCAACAAAACAAAATGGTGCTACCATGGGCGCATCACACAATTCCTGGCGATGGGCTCACGATGGCGCCTACCCCTAGCAGCTCCAATATCCTCATTGACTCTCTACACGTAATCGCTAGTGGTTTGTCACTTCAAAATTCGAGACTTGGGTAAAACAGCTCAATCAACAAAGGAATTTTTATCCCCATAAAATGCAAGATCGTTTGTTTGCGTGCTGACTCACATGGTAAATGAGTCTGTGCGGAGAGCAAGAGATCCTTCTCATGATAGTTCTCGCTCGATCCTTATGATCCACGATGCAACGAATAATCGGGAATAGTGAACATTGGACAGAGTACTCTGATCAAGTCAGTAGAATTGCAAGTAAGCTTACGCCAACTGCGTCAAAGAGGTCTGAAATTATGTTCCTTTCTTTCTAATCTACGCTACTCAACACGTATATTTATCACACACGCTGATAAAAAACCCCCCTCCTATAGGACGAGGCCAATAACATTCAAGGTCACGATCGCGGCAGCAAGCAGGACGAAACCTGTCCAGAGATGCCAAACAGGCCAAAGAGCAATGTTGGCTCCTAACGAACCAACGACAAGTGACAGTGTCGCTATACGAACAGGATAGAGCATTTCCTTCTCCCAATTCACATAATTAGTCGGCTTTCCAGTTATACGCGGTCGGATGAATTCGAGATACAGGAAAATGGAAAACATAACCACGAGACAGAGCAGCGAGAATGTCAACAGATTACTGCAAGTGTGCCAGCCATGAAATTGGAAAAAAAAAATAGTGAGTCAATATCATTCATGGAAAACAATCATGCGCAAGCCAAGACAAGAAAACAAGCAAATGTCGTTGACGCTCTCTCCTGCCTTGTTACCTTTTAATCCGTGGATCGGTGCGAAAGACTAGTACATTGATAGCATCAAACCACCACAACCAAATGCTACCAAGCGCCACAGGCATGAGAGCACTCCGCAACCGAAACAGGAATGACCGCTTTGTTGTGGTGCTCGTCCTGGGAACCCCTGAAGATACGCCTTGAGTTTGTCTTTCGCGTCGCTGCGCTTGCTCTTGACGATCCTGATAGGGGTCGTCATGGCCGTCGTCTCTTCCAGCCTGCTGTTGATGGCGCTGTCGCATCCTGCGCATGGCACCCCCACTGCTACCTGAACCTGTGGCCGATGCCATACTGGCACTATCATATTGGCTTTGTGAGGAAGGACTCGCCTCCAAGGTTCCATCCTCTCGCGGAATAGTGAACGGTACAACATGGTGGACGGGCTGCACGCCACTCTGTCTTGATTCCTGCTCAAGACCTGCACTGATTCGTGCATACGCCTCCATGCCTTCAGTTCCTGAAATGGGTTCTGACGATGAGTCTGCCATTCTTGATGTGGTTATTCACGGTTGCATTTGTTCAATTTCAAATGGTGTGAACGATGACAAATGGAGCACACGGAACATACTTTGGACAGACACTTTCCTTTTCGGGTGAACAGATATTCCATCACATTCCTGATGCAGGATAGTATTCGTTGACAGCATCTGTACAATCAATATCAGAAGGACATCTGCAATAGAGGATTCTGGCATCTTTGAAGTTTCCAGAGAAGCTAGACAGATGTCGGATTTACTCGCTCCTCCATCTTTTGGTATCGACAACGGAAAAATAAAGAGAAAAAAAGAATGTTATAATATAATAACCATCATTTCGAGCCATGCCAGCCACGTAATGTTCCCATATGAAAAGACGCGCATTTTTATATCACAAAGTTGAAGTCGGACCTTGATGATGGGTATTGCCGCAAAATGGTCGCGGCTTGTACGTTCAGACTGGCCAGTTGAGCATGTTGGCCTTGAACGATGACCAAACGTGATCCACTTATTTTGTATCTCAGTTTACCACGATATTAAAATATTTCTAAGCCTTTCTGCACCTCTTTCCATGAATAATCTGATGGATCCATTCTGAGCTCCGAAAATCGAAACTACACCATGGGAAGGAGGTTTGCTTGATCTTGGTGTACTGTATACCACCAATGGTAAACGCCAATATCCTTGAGTTTCGTGCTCTGTCGCAACAATACATCCACAATTATGGTTTGCACACGTTATTGTTATCGGCAGTCCCTTGCACTGCAGTCTACAAACCTTCTCTTAGATTGTTTCAAGGTACAAAAGGAATCTACAGCTTCACCCACAAATATGCATGGTCATTAGTGCCAGGGTTGCCACCAACTACGGAATATGGCAGTCACGAACACGACGACGGAGCAGAGGGATCAGAAAAGCGCAAAGGACCATGACACCATGACATTTACTCCTCCGTACTCCCCATGTCATACCTCCTCATAGGACGAATGTCCTCCATGGCAAACGCCATGGGGGCATGGAGCAATGTGGGTGCGTCGGCAGGATCTATAGCTGCCACGCCTTGGCTCATGTCACCCTCTTCAACCTCTATGGTGTCGAAGATCAGCAGAGCAACGCTTGTTGCGCCATCTTCTGCTGCTCGTATGACGAGGGCTGGGTTCCTTGGCCTAGCCTTTGCTGGCGCACAACGAGCCTACTCAACGCTTCCCGAAGAGCCAAGCACGCGCGATGTTGGGCACGTCGTCTCTTCTGTCACAGAGAAGATGGGTCTCGGTGATAACCAGGTTAGCATCCATAATCACGATATCTGTTTTTTTTAGCTATGCAAGAGAATACGATGTTGGAGCAGGAAGAGAACATCTCACTCAATCCTTCCGGTTTTTGCATTGAACTCTTTGGTGATTAGTTTGCAGCAGGTGGTTTCCAGCTTGCCCTCATCGGTGCTGTCCTCGCGTAAGTTATGGATGGCTATGCTCATATTAAATAATGCTGGTCGTTTTCTTGTGTGTGTATGTGCATGGCAGCTAATGTACAGCTTTGCCTCATAACATTTATTCATAGCGGCATTCGCCTTATTGGAATACATGCCCTTGAACATATTAAGAAGCAGATCGTAGTCACAGCTGAATTTGATTCACGAGATGAGAGCTACTCTTGGATTCTGGTAATAGATACGCACCTGAAATGCTTAATACTTGTTCTGATAGGACTATTCTCTAACGCAATTCAAATGTGCATATTATTTTTTTTTACAAAATATTATTATAAAGAACTGGTTAAGCGAGCATCCTTACTCGAGAAAGGCTACCAATTTTTCTGTATCTACTACCATCGCCCGAGGCGCTCAAAAGATAAATGGGTATGTGCATGCACAACATTATCATCGTATAAATGGCACAACGCAGCCAAAAACTGAGTAACAGTATAAACTTCACTGACAACAGACCTTTCTCACCTGCTGTAATGGAATCTAGAGAAGGCGTTGATGCCGCATTTTCATCTCTCTATTTTTTGCCTGCCCCAGGTATGAATTTTATTGAAAAATGATGGACTGTTTAAAAAACACAAAATGTCTGTAACAAGTGAGCCGTATTTCTGAAAACAATTCTTCCAAATACATAGGACTTCACTTTATTTGGTATAAAAACAGACTCTTGTGGCTGCACCGCGATCGGGTTCGACCAACAGGCGCGACAGTGGCCACAGCAGGAGCACCAATTGAAAATATTACCATTAGCACTCTGGGTCGGTCGCGCGATATCATCCAGTCTTTGATCATGGAGGCCCAACGCAAATTTATCGATCGTGACAAGGCACGCACTGTCATCTTTGCGGCGGATCAATATGGCGCTTGGCGTAGGACCAAATCTAGACCTAAAAGGTAACCTTTTCAGAAAAGGCTCCCTGTTTCTCTCCTTTTTTCAATCACGACTACTTACCGCTCTTCGATGGCTACCATTTTGGTACCGCTTTCACAACAATAGACCGCTGGACACAATCGTGATGGATCCCAAACTGAAACAGTATATTGTTGACGATGCCAAAGAGTTTTTTGCAAGCGAGAGCTGGTATGCTGAGCGAGGCTTACCGTTCCGTCGTGGGCTGTTGCTCTACGGCTCTCCAGGTACAGGCAAGACAAGTTTTATCCATGCGCTCGCAGGCGAGCTGGGCCTCAACATTTACGTTATCAACTTGTCGAGTAAAGGTCTGACTGACGACACCCTCTCGGAGCTGGTCTCGGATACCCCTGCCCGCTGTCTGTTGCTCATTGAGGACGTGGATGCGGCCTTTGTACAGCGTGAATCCAAAGATGCCGGTGCCAATATTACCTTTTCAGGACTGCTGAATGCCATTGATGGCGTAGCTGCACAAGAAGGACGCATGCTGTGCATGACGACTAATCACCTGGATCGACTGGATGATGCCCTAATCCGACCAGGTCGCATCGATATCCGCGCACGGTTTGGCAAAGCAACAAAAAGCCAGGCTAAGGAGTTATTCATCAAATTTTATCCGCATGAACCTACTCCACCCGAACAGTTGCAGCAGCCGTTAACACCAACAGAAGCACCAGAGGATGACGTGAAGGATACCGAATTGACTGATCAGACACTTGCACCGACAGCGACCCAGCAACGAGCTTCCACTACTACTACTACTGCTGCTGCTAGCTCAGATCTCAAGGCGAATGCCAAGTTTGCTATGACCATGAAATTGGCCTCAAAGTTTGCAGAGGCAGTGCCGGATCAGACATTTAGTATCGCACAATTGCAAGGCTTCTTGATGGGCTACAAAAAATCACCAGAGTTGGCTGTACAGCATATCGGGCGCTTTGTCGAGAAAGCCATCAAATCTGGCAAGAATGGCTCGGCAGCAGACTTGGGTGCGGATGAGTGGCAAGCCCAAGGCGAGGAGCAGGAACGTGAGAAACTTGAATTCCAAAAGGAAAAGGAACGAGAGCGTCGTGCTAGCTTGGAGTAGTGCTATTGTAGAAATCAGAGACAATGGTAGCGCCTCTCTTTTTTTGAATCCGTCATACTGCAATCTAACCAATTGCGCCCATCTTGGAACCTATAAAATTGTAGTCAATGCTTTCCAAATATTCTTGGCTATCTCTTCCTTCAGTTATTTGCATTCCGTAGTGTTGCTATTGTATAAGATTTCTACTGTACACGAATAGGTTTGGGCGTCTCGGCAAACCTGAACTGTTATAGTGCACTGGGAAATCTTTATCGGCCTGTAGTACTAAATTGTCTCCATCCTTTACATGTTCATACTCCTGAGCTAGCGAAAAAAGACTCTGCGGCTGAACCTTGGAAGCTTCGAGCGATCAATGACTCAACACCCGAAACGGTGTGCATCCAGACATGTAGTAGAGTCGGAACAACTTTTTGGATCGTCTAGCCCGTCTGGCCGTTGGATTATAAAAGAACGACTAGAAGCAACAGTCCTCAGGCACAAAATTTTTGTACATCCTCTCCTTTCTCCAACATCTGATCAGTGTTCTCTCATTCACATCATGAAGGCCATGGAAACCCCCATTCACGAGCCCATGCTTGGCTGCAACATTACATCGAAGAAAGTCCTGACACTCGTTATGGTCCTGGATAAGGAACAAAGAAAGGTACACTTGCCTGATCATTCAGAAGAGTGGAGGAGAGGCTATCAAAGCCCAGTTCAGACTTGCTGACTATAACCTTCTTGTCATTCTTTCCTTCGCTGCCTTTGTGCAGATTCTGCTCGGCTACAAAAAGCGAGGCTTCGGTGCACATCTCTGGAATGGGTAAAACATACAAAAAAATTTCGTATAGCATAATATGCTTCTCTATCACACCTCACGTTCAATACTGATTTGACCCTTTGTCCTCCCCCTCTTTTGGTTTGACTTTGATAAAAAAAAAAAAGATTTGGTGGCAAGGTCGAGCCCGGCGAGACAGTAAAGCATGGCGCGATCCGTGAGCTTCATGAAGAGGCTGGCCTCACAGTAGAGGACAAAGATATTGTCAAGGCTGGACTCCTTCTCTTTGTCTTTGAGAATGATCCCGTTGCCCTTGAGACTCATGTTTACATGACAGAGAAGTACTCTGGTCAACCTACAGAGTAAGTTTACACTTTGTACCAAATAGGAAAAAAAAATAAGCAGTGACAAACTGGGGCGAATATTCATTTTTTTTTTTTTTTTTGCTATACGTACACTATTATCGTTCTTCATTCAGATGCGACGAGATGCGCCCTCAATGGTTTAGCTTTGACGAGATTCCATACGACTCAATGTGGGAAGACGATCGCCTGTGGCTACCCTTGCTTCTCGGTGGTAAGAATCCGTTCTTTGGACGGATGACATTCACCCGAAAGCCTGTTAAGGCCTTGAATGGCGAATCTCCCGTTGCTGTGGCAACTCAGAATACGCCCGTCGCGTCCATGTCGGCTGTTCCTTTCTCTACGAACCAGCCCTCCAATGGACCATATGCACTGGAAGAGTTTCAGTTTATCACTAATATTGAGCAAGGTGTGCCAGAGGCTATCAATTTGAATGGTACCATCGCCTCTTACGAATAAAAGCGAAAAAGTAGCCACCCTCTTTTTCGGTGTACCGAGTACCTGTTTTTGACATTTCACTTGTGCTTCCTTCGCTGTGCAACGATGAAAATTGGTAAAAGGGCACACCCCTGGCATTTCTTTTCCAAAATCCTCCGTTCCAAGGGTCATTCTTCAAGTCTTTCAGCGAATGGCTTTTTTTTTTTTTTTACAAAAAAGTAATATAAAAAAAGGCATAGAGGTTCCCAAAGATAAGACTCCTTTTATCATATTCGTGTTATGGTTGGCTTCATACTTTGATGATATTTGGGCCAAGTTCAGCACCAAATTGGTTGGCATACACACGCTTTATGGATGGACCAAACACGAGACCCATGTGTGATCGAGGGTTCTGCCGCATGTGGCGTGTAATCCGCTCGGCATGCAACAATGAACTTGGTCGATTAGGCGATGATAACACGTCTATATTACTAGTCGAAACGTTTTGTATACAAAACATGAGAAAGAAGGGAAAAGAGGCTAACCTTTGCTTACTGCTGAGCGTGTAACCCAAACGCTGCGCTGTGAGAGGTGTGGGTCTAACGGTGCGATCAGGGGAACTCAAAACGATCAAACACGTACCTTCAGTAATCTTTCGGAACAACAAATTACAATGGAAATATTGTGAGTACAAAGACGAAATGATCGCGAACGTCCATGACATTCTTGCCTGTGTGTTATCACCGTTCTAAAGCTTCTGGTCCACCAAGTTAGGTCATCCTTTTTCAGGCTGGCAGGCACTGACTTGGATAACGTTCACACAGTGGACTGTCACCCTCCAATGGTGCGTAACACACTGGTACAAGAACCTAAAACAGAAATCATCCACCGTTACCAAGGACGCCGTTATTACATTAAAAAAATGCGCAAACAATCACACGAAGTGTTCGTCGGAGTACCAAATAAAAGAAAGTACACGATCACACACATCTATCAGGCTAATCTTGTTCTTCCCTAGTGGGTTTTGATTGTATGTCATTTACCTTCTGTACTACTACACCCTCGTCCCTTCACGAAGGCAGAGCAGCATTCACGCCGTGTTCCCATTTAGCATCATTTCCAAGATTTTGCCGTGGATTCACCTCCGCCAGCAGAAAACACCAGAAACTTCACTGTTGCCAATATATAAGCAAAACCCTTTCGCCGCACTCTTTTTTTTTCTTTTTTGCTTACAAAACACATCACGCTACCTCCCACTTCCATGTAAGTTCTCAGTCACTTTGTCCACGCCGCCAACCGCCACTACTACCACCTTTCGCTTCGACATAGCACCTTGCCCTTTGTGTCCTTACCACCAAGACTTAACTCCTTCACTTTTTGGCTCATTCCGACTTTTTTTTTCTAACTGTTAATAGAAAACTCGATTAAAAAAAAATGAAAAAGATTCTCCTGTTGTTGGCTCTCTTCACCGTCAGTGCACTTGCACAGACTTGGACATTCACTTGCACAAACAACCGTGGCAAGTCTGTCACGGCTAAAGCTGCTGGAAAGCGAATCTGCATTTGCCTCAAGACTTCGCAGACCTTCAAGCTCACCAACAACAACGCAGGAGACATGAAGCTGTTCTGGAGCGACGACTGCACGGGCGACTATGTTCCCCTCGCTAAGGGTAAATCTCACAGCCCTGCTCACTGGGTCAACAGTGCCTCTGTTGGTCAGTCTGGCATTCCTTCGGCTGGTCCTTTCAACTGCGACCCCTGCGTTACCAAGAATGATTAGAGGATAAATAATAATAAAAAAAAACGCAGGCTGAGAATGATACTGCTACAAGAATGTCTGAACGTTCTTGTGCCAGCCCTGTACATACATGCATATATACATTCTTCAATTACACGTGTAGTTTTGTAGAGCATACAGGATGGTCTTGTAGATTAATGCTTTCTCATGTGTACCGTTACCATACCATATTATCCTTCGCTATAGGAACTCTTTCTTATCATGCAAACCATTCAAAAAAAAGTTCTCTAATCTGTAAAGTTCTGTGCGGCTATACTAGCCATAATACAATGTTGTCGGCGTGATTAATGACGCGCGTTCGGCCGCAGTATATCTGAGATCTGCCAACACGTAAATGTGATTTGACCAACATCTCATCGGACCTTTTCGCGCTTTATTTCCCGACGCAATGCTACGCTATCGTTTATAGTCCATTATGAGAATGCTCTGGGACTTGCAATTGCACTCGCAGTTATTATTTCTCAGAAATCTATACCACAACGATTAAAAAAAAATTCTTGCTTCCCTCCCTCCGTTGTGTATTCTAATTACTCTTTTAATCTCTTCGTATCGTTTCAGGGTCACCCTCCACCCTTTGTTCCATAGTTAGATAGTCCCTCTCTACTGTGCAACGGGCGGCTGTGTCTCGCAAGAGTGCGGACAGGTGCGCGCCGACGAATTAAACCATCTTTTTGAGGCTCATAAAAAAAAAGGGGGGAGAGATAGAGAGAGAGAGAGAGAGAAGCAAATCAAACAAAGGCGAACAGTCCATTAGCAATTCTCTTATTACACTCAAGCGAGAACGGTCCGCAGTTGAAAACTATTGCACAAGCAGTAATTCTACACAACGGAAGTGCGAGACTGCTTTAAATTCAAAACGCGTCCTTTCGGAGCTGGCCAAGTCCCTTTCCATGCATTTTCTGGAGTGTCTTGGCATCGCCTCAAACAAAATATTGAGCCGGGCCTCCATTGGCGAAAATAATGCTCTAGAATTTGAAAAGAAAAAAAAAGGAGAAAGAGGAATGTTGCTCTAGTTCTTGGATAACAGTGGCGAGAATAGAGTGCGGAGAGCAAAAGGAAAAGAAAGCCAGGATTGTACAACGGGCGGCCGTGTCTCGCAAGGGATAATACAACATGTCGTGACCTCACGACAGGTAGCTATTCGTCGTGACATAGTAAGTGCACTGTGTCGTGACA